>CAXAJV010000841.1:369200-505200 GCA_963969225.1 Xylocopa violacea | reverse complement strand
GCGGTAATATTTGAAAACATACCTGGCGAGTTGGCCTCTACGTCTCCGTGGGACCTTTATATACATCAATAACGTAATATAACCTAACCTAACCCAACCTAACATCTCGGCAGTAATATTTGACAACATTCCTGGCGAGTTGGCTTCTCCGTCTCCGTGGGATCTTTTTATACATCAATAACGTAGTATAACCTAACCTAACCCAACCTAACATCTCGGCGGTAATATTAGAAAACATACCTGGCGAGTTGGCCTCTACGTCTCCGTGGGACCTTCTTAAGCATCAATAACGAAATATGACGTAACTTAATCCAACCTATCATTTCGGCGGTAATATTTGACAACATTCCTGGCGAGTTGGCCTCTACGTATCCGTGGGATCTTTATATACATCAATAACGTAATATAGCCTAACCTGACCCAATCTAAAATCTCGGCGGTAATATTTGAAAACATACCTGGCGAGTTGGCCTCTACGTCTCCGTGGGACCTTTATATACATCAATAACGTAATATAACCTAACCTAACCCAACCTAACATCTCGGCGGTAATATTAAAAAACTTACATGGCGAGTTGGCCTCTATGTCTCCGTGGGAACTTCATAAGCATCAATAACGAAATATAACGTAACTTAATCCAACCTATCATTTCGGCGGTAATATTTGACAACATTCCTGGCGAGTTGGCCTCTACGTCTCCGTGGGAGCTTTATATACATCAATAACGTAATATAACCTAACCTAACCCAACCTATCATCTCGGCGGTAATATTTGACAACATTACTGGCGAGTTGGCCTCTACGTCTCCGTGGGACCTTTATATACATCAATAACGTTATATAACCTAACCTAACACAACCTAAAATCTCGGCGGTAATATTTGACAACATTCCTGGCGAGTTGGCTTCTCCGTCTCCGTTTGACCTTCATAAACATCAAGAACGTAATATAACCTAACCTAACCCAACCTAACATATCGGCGGTAATATATGGCATCATTCCTGGCGAGTTGGCCTCTACGTCTCCGTGGGTGCTTTATATACATCAACAACGTAATATAACCTAACCTAACCCAATCTAACATCTCGGCGGTAATATTTGAACACATTCATGGCGAGTTGGCCTCTACGTCCCCGTGGTACATTTATATACATCAATAACGTAATATAACCTAACCTAAACCAACCTATCATCTCGGCGGTAATATTTGACAACATTCCTGGCGAGTTGGCCTCTACGTATCCGTGGGATATTTATATACATCAATAACGTAATATAACCTAACCTAACCCAATCTAACATCTCGGCGGTAATATTTGAACATATTCCTGGCTTGTTGGCCTCTACGTCTCCGTGGGAACTTTATATACATCTATAACGTAATATAACCTAACCTAACACAACCTATTATCTCGGCGGTAATATTAGAAAACATACCTGGCGAGTTGGCATCTACGTCTCCGTGGGACCTTCACAAGCATCAATAACGAAATATAACGTAACTTAATCCAACCTATCATTTCGGCGGTAATATTTGACAACATTCCTGGCGAGTTGGCCTCTACGTATCCGTGGGATCTTTATATACATCAATAACGTAATATAACCTAACCTAACCCAACCTAACATCTCGGCGGTAATATTTGACAACATTCCTGGCGAGTTGGATTCTCCGTCTCAGTGGGTGCTTTATATACATCAATAACGTAATATAACCTAACCTAACCCAATCTAACATCTCGGCGGTAATATTTGAACACATTCATGGCGAGTTGGCCTCTACGTCTCCGTGGGAACTTCATAACCATCAATAACGAAATATAACCTAACCTAAACCAACCTAACATCTCGGCGGTAATATTTGAACACATTCCAGGCTTGTTGGCCTCTACGTCTCCGTGGGACCTTTATATACATCTATAACGTAATATAACCTAACCTAACCCAACCTAACATCTCGGCGGTAATACCTGAAAACATTCGTGGCGAGTTGGCCTCTACGTCTCCGTGGGATCTTTTTATACATCAATAACGTAATATAACCTAACATAACCCAACCTAACATCTCGGCGGTAATATTTGAAAACATACCTGGCGAGTTGGCCTCTACGTATCCGTGGGACCTTTATATACATCAATAACGTTATATAACCTAACCTAACCCAACCTAACATCTCGGCAGTAATATTTGTCAACATTCCTGGCGAGTTGGCTTCTCCGTCTCCGTGGGATCTTTTTATACATCAATAACGTAATATAACCTAACCTAACCCAACCTAACATCTCGGCGGTAATATTTGACAACATTCCTGGCGAGTTGGCTTCTCCGTCTCCGTGGGTGCTTTATATACATCAATAACGTAATATAACCTAACATAACCCAATCTAACATCTCGGCGGTAATATTTGAACACATTCATGGCGAGTTGGCCTCTACGTCTCCGTGGGAACTTCATAACCATCAATAACGAAATATAACGTAACTTAATCCAACCTATCATTTCGGCGGTAATATTTGACAACATTCCTGGCGAGTTGGCCTCTACGTCTCCGTGGGAGCTTTATATACTTCAATAACGTAATATAACCTAACCTAACCCAACCTATCATCTCGGCGGTAATATTTGACAACATTACTGGCGAGTTGGCTTCTCCGTTTCCGTGGGTGCTTTATATACATCAATAACGTAATATAACCTAACCTAAGCCAATCTAACATCTCGGCGGTAATATTTGAACACATTCATGGCGAGTTTGCCTCTACGTCTCCGTGGTACATTTATATACATCAATAATGTAATATAACCTAACCTAACCCAACCTATCATCTCGGCTTTAATATTTGAAAACATACCTGGCGAGTTGGCCTCTACGTCTCCGTTTGTCCTTTATAAACATCAATAACGAAATATAACCTAACATAACACAACCTATCATCTCGGCGGTAATATTTGACAACATTCCTGGCGAGTTGGCCTCTACGTCTCCGTGGGACCTTTATATACATCAATAACGTTATATAACCTAACCTAACCCAACCTAACATCTCGGCGGTAATATTTGACAACATTCCTGGCGAGTTGGATTCTCCGTCTCCGTGGGTGCTTTATATACATCAATAACGTAATATAACCTAACCTAACCCAATCTAACATCTCGGCGGTAATATTTGAACACATTCATGGCGAGTTGGCCTCTACGTCTCCGTGGTACATTTATATACATCAATAATGTAATATAACCTAACCTAACCCAACCTATCATCTCGGCGGTAATATTTGACAACATTCCTGGCGAGTTGGCCTCTACGTATCCGTGGGATCTTTATATACATCAATAACGTAATATAGCCTAACCTGACCCAATCTAACATCTCGGCGGTAATATTTGAAAACATACCTGGCGAGTTGGCCTCTACGTCTCCGTGGAACCTTTATATACATCAATAACGTTATATAACCTAACCTAACACAACCTAAAATCTCGGCGGTAATATTTGAACATATTCCTGGCTTGTTGGCCTCTACGTCTCCGTGGGAACTTTATATACATCTATAACGTAATATAACCTAACCTAACACAACCTAACATCTCCGCGGTAATGTTTGAACACATTCCTGGCTTGTTGGCCTCTACGTCTCCGTGGGACCTTTATATACATCAATAACGTAATATAACCTAACCTAACCCAATCTAACATCTCGGCGGTAATATTTGAACACATTCCTGGCTTGTTGGCCTCTACGTCTCCGTGGGACCTTTATATACATCTATAACGTAATATAACCTAACCTAAACCAACCTAACATCTCTGCGGTAATATGTGAACACATTCCTGGCTTGTTGGCCTCCACGTCCCCGTGGGATATATATCAATAATGTAATATAACCTAACATAACCCAACCTAACATCTCGGCGGTACTATTTGAAAACATACCTGGCGAGTTGGCCTCTACGTCTCCGTGGGATCTTTATATACATCAATAACGTAATATAACCTAACCTAACCCAACCTAACATCTCGGCGGTAATATTTGACAACATTCCTGGCGAGTTGGATTCTCCGTCTCCGTGGGTGCTTTATATACATCAATAACGTAATATAACCTAACCTAACCCAATCTAACATCTCGGCGGTAATATTTGAACACATTCATGGCGAGTTGGCCTCTACGTCTCCGTGGTACATTTATATACATCAATAACGTAATATAACCTAACCTAACCCAACCTATCATCTCGGCGGTAATATTTGACAACATTCCTGGCGAGTTGGCCTCCACGTATCCGTGGGATCTTTATATACATCAATAACGTAATATAGCCTAAACCTGACCCAATCTAACATCTCGGCGGTAATATTTGAAAACATACCTGGCCAGTTGGCCTCTAAGTCTCCGTGGGACCTTTATATACATCAATAACGTAATATAACCTAACCTAACCCAACCTAACATCTCGGCGGTAATATTAAAAAACATACATGGCGAGTTGGCCTTTACGTCTCCGTGGGAACTTCATACGCATCAATAACGAAATATAACGTAACTAAATCCAACCTATCATTTCGGCGGTAATATTTGACAAAATTCCTGGCGAGTTGGCCTCTACGTCTCCGTGGGAGCTTTATATACATCAATAACGTAATATAACCTAACCTAACCCAACCTAACATCTCGGCGGTAATATTTGAACACATTCCAGGCTTGTTGGCCTCTACGTCTCCGTGGGATCTTTGTATACATCAATAACGTAATATAACCTAACCTAACCCAACCTAACATCTCGGCGGTAATATTTGACAACATTCCTGGCGAGTTGGCTTCTCCGTCTCCGTGGGTGCTTTATATACATCAATAACGTAATATAACCTAACCTAACCCAATCTAACATCTCGGCGGTAATATTTGAACACATTCATGGCGAGTTGGCCTCTACGTCTCCGTGGGAACTTCATAACCATCAATAACGAAATATAACCTAACCTAACCCAACCAATCATCTCGGCGGTAATATTTGAGAACATTACTGGCGTGTTGGCTTCTCCGTTTCCGTGGGTGCTTTATATACATCAATAACGTAATATAACCTAACCTAACCCAATCTAACATCTCGGCGGTAATATTTGAACATATTCCTGGCTTGTTGGCCTCTACGTCTCCGTGGGAACTTTATATACATCTATAACGTAATATAACCTAACTTAACACAACCTAACATCTCGGCGGTAATATTTGAACACATTCATGGCGAGTTGGCCTCTACGTCTCCGTGGGACCTTTATATACATCAATAACGTAATATAACCTAACCTAACCCAACCTAACATCTCGGCGGTAATACTAAAAAACATACATGGCGAGTTGGCCTCTACGTCTCCGTGGGAACTGCATACGCATCAATAACGTAATATAACCTAACCTAACCCAACCTATCATTTCGGCGGTAATATTTGACAACATTACTGGCGAGTTGGCCTCTACGTCTCCGTTTGACCTTCATAAACATCAATAACGAAATATAACCTAACATAACACAACCTATCATCTCGGCGGTAATATTTGACAACAGTCCTGGCGAGTTGGCCTCTACGTCTCCGTGGGACCTTTATATACATCAATAACGTAATATAACCTAACCTAACACAATCTAACATCTCGGCGGTAATATTTGAACATATTCCTGGCTTGTTGGCCTCTACGTCTCCGTGGGAACTTTATATACATCTATAACGTAATATAACCTAACCTAACACAACCTAACATCTCCGCGGTAATGTTTGAACACATTCCTGGCTTGTTGGCCTCTACGTCTCCGTGGGACCTTTATATACATCAATAACGTAATATAACCTAACCTAACCCAACCTAACATCTCGGCGGTAATATTTGACAACATTCCTGGCGAGTTGGATTCTCCGTCTCCGTGGGTGCTTTATATACATCAATAACGTAATATAAACTAACCTAACCCAACCTAACATCTCGGCGGTAATATTAAAGAACATACATGGCGAGTTGGCCTCTACGTCTCCGTGGGAACTTCATACGCATCAATAACGAAATATAACGTAACTAAATCCAACCTATCATTTCGGCGGTAATATTTGACAAAATTCCTGGCGAGTTGGCCTCTACGTCTCCGTGGGAGCTTTATATACATCAATAACGTAATATAACCTAACCTAACCCAACCTATCATCTCGGCGGTAATATTTGACAACGTTACTGGCGAGTTGGCCTCTACGTCTCCGTTTGACCTTCATAAACATCAATAACGAAATATAACCTAACATAACACAACCTATCATCTCGGCGGTAATATTTGACAACATTACTGGCGAGTTGGCCTCTACGTCTCCGTGGGATCTTTTTATACATCAATAACGTAATATAACCTAACATAACCCAACCTAACATCTCGGCGGTAATATTTGAAAACATACCTGGCGAGTTGGCCTCTACGTCTCCGTGGGACCTTTATATACATCAATAACGTAATATAACCTAACCTAACCCAACCTAACATCTCGGCGGTAATATTTGAAAACATACCTGGCGAGTTGGCCTCTACGTATCCGTGGGATCTTTGTATACATCAATAACGTAATATAACCTAACCTAACCCAACCTAACATCTCGGCGGTAATATTTGACAACATTCCTGGCGAGTTGGCTTCTCCGTTTCCGTGGGTGCTTTATATACATCAATAACGTAATATAACCTAACCTAACCCAACCTAACATCTCGGCGGTAATATTTGAACACATTCATGGCGAGTTGGCCTCTACGTCTCCGTGGGAACTTCATAACCATCAATAACGAAATATAACGTAACTTAATCCAACCTATCATTTCGGCGGTAATATTTGACAACATTCCTGGCGAGTTGGCCTCTACGTCTCCGTGGGAGCTTTATATACATCAATAACGTAATATAACCTAACCTAACCCAACCTATCATCTCGGCGGTAATATTTGACAACATTACTGGCGAGTTGGCTACTCCGTTTCCGTGGGTGCTTTATATACATCAATAACGTAATATAACCTAACCTAACCCAATCTAACATCTCGGCGGTAATATTTGAACACATTCATGGCGAGTTGGCCTCTACGTCTCCGTGGTACATTTATATACATCAATAATGTAATATAACCTAACCTAACCCAACCTATCATCTCGGCTTTAATATTTGAAAACATACCTGGCGAGTTGGCCTCTACGTCTCCGTGGGACCTTTATATACATCAATAACGTAATATAACCTAACCTTACCCAACCTAACATCTCGGCGGTAATATTAAAAAACATACATGGCGAGTTGGCCTCTACGTATCCGTGGGATCTTTATATACATCAATAACGTAATATAACCTAACCTAACCCAACCTAACATCTCGGCGGTAATATTTGACAACATTCCTGGCGAGTTGGATTCTCCGTCTCAGTGGGTGCTTTATATACATCAATAACGTAATATAACCTAACCTAACCCAATCTAACATCTCGGCGGTAATACTTGAACACATTCATGGCGAGTTGGCCTCTACGTCTCCGTGGGAACTTCATAACCATCAATAACGAAATATAACCTAACCTAAACCAACCTAACATCTCGGCGGTAATATTTGAACACATTCCAGGCTTGTTGGCCTCTACGTCTCCGTGGGACCTTTATATACATCTATAACGTAATATAACCTAACCTAACCCAACCTAACATCTCGGCGGTAATACCTGAAAACATTCGTGGCGAGTTGGCCTCTACGTCTCCGTGGGATCTTTTTATACATCAATAACGTAATATAACCTAACATAACCCAACCTAACATCTCGGCGGTAATATTTGAAAACATACCTGGCGAGTTGGCCTCTACGTATCCGTGGGACCTTTATATACATCAATAACGTTATATAACCTAACCTAACCCAACCTAACATCTCGGCAGTAATATTTGTCAACATTCCTGGCGAGTTGGCTTCTCCGTCTCCGTGGGATCTTTTTATACATCAATAACGTAATATAACCTAACCTAACCCAACCTAACATCTCGGCGGTAATTTTTGACAACATTCCTGGCGAGTTGGCTTCTCCGTCTCCGTGGGTGCTTTATATACATCAATAACGTAATATAACCTAACATAACCCAATCTAACATCTCGGCGGTAATATTTGAACACATTCATGGCGAGTTGGCCTCTACGTCTCCGTGGGAACTTCATAACCATCAATAACGAAATATAACGTAACTTAATCCAACCTATCATTTCGGCGGTAATATTTGACAACATTCCTGGCGAGTTGGCCTCTACGTCTCCGTGGGAGCTTTATATACTTCAATAACGTAATATAACCTAACCTAACCCAACCTATCATCTCGGCGGTAATATTTGACAACATTACTGGCGAGTTGGCTTCTCCGTTTCCGTGGGTGCTTTATATACATCAATAACGTAATATAACCTAACCTAAGCCAATCTAACATCTCGGCGGTAATATTTGAACACATTCATGGCGAGTTGGCCTCTACGTCTCCGTGGTACATTTATATACATCAATAATGTAATATAACCTAACCTAACCCAACCTATCATCTCGGCTTTAATATTTGAAAACATACCTGGCGAGTTGGCCTCTACGTCTCCGTTTGTCCTTTATAAACATCAATAACGAAATATAACCTAACATAACACAACCTATCATCTCGGCGGTAATATTTGACAACATTCCTGGCGAGTTGGCCTCTACGTCTCCGTGGGACCTTTATATACATCAATAACGTTATATAACCTAACCTAACCCAACCTAACATCTCGGCGGTAATATTTGACAACATTCCTGGCGAGTTGGATTCTCCGTCTCCGTGGGTGCTTTATATACATCAATAACGTAATATAACCTAACCTAACCCAATCTAACATCTCGGCGGTAATATTTGAACACATTCATGGCGAGTTGGCCTCTACGTCTCCGTGGTACATTTATATACATCAATAATGTAATATAACCTAACCTAACCCAACCTATCATCTCGGCGGTAATATTTGACAACATTCCTGGCGAGTTGGCCTCTACGTATCCGTGGGATCTTTATATACATCAATAACGTAATATAGCCTAACCTGACCCAATCTAACATCTCGGCGGTAATATTTGAAAACATACCTGGCGAGTTGGCCTCTACGTCTCCGTGGAACCTTTATATACATCAATAACGTTATATAACCTAACCTAACACAACCTAAAATCTCGGCGGTAATATTTGAACATATTCCTGGCTTGTTGGCCTCTACGTCTCCGTGGGACCTTTATATACATCTATAACGTAATATAACCTAACCTAACCCAATCTAACATCTCGGCGGTAATATTTGAACACATTCCTGGCTTGTTGGCCTCTACGTCTCCGTGGGACCTTTATATACATCTATAACGTAATATAACCTAACCTAACCCAACCTAACATCTCTGCGGTAATATGTGAACACATTCCTGGCTTGTTGGCCTCCACGTCCCCGTGGGATATATATCAATAATGTAATATAACCTAACATAACCCAACCTAACATCTCGGCGGTACTATTTGAAAACATACCTGGCGAGTTGGCCTCTACGTCTCCGTGGGATCTTTATATACATCAATAACGTAATATAACCTAACCTAACCCAACCTAACATCTCGGCGGTAATATTTGACAACATTCCTGGCGAGTTGGATTCTCCGTCTCCGTGGGTGCTTTATATACATCAATAACGTAATATAACCTAACCTAACCCAATCTAACATCTCGGCGGTAATATTTGAACACATTCATGGCGAGTTGGCCTCTACGTCTCCGTGGTACATTTATATACATCAATAACGTAATATAACCTAACCTAACCCAACCTATCATCTCGGCGGTAATATTTGACAACATTCCTGGCGAGTTGGCCTCCACGTATCCGTGGGATCTTTATATACATCAATAACGTAATATAGCCTAAACCTGACCCAATCTAACATCTCGGCGGTAATATTTGAAAACATACCTGGCCAGTTGGCCTCTAAGTCTCCGTGGGACCTTTATATACATCAATAACGTAATATAACCTAACCTAACCCAACCTAACATCTCGGCGGTAATATTAAAAAACATACATGGCGAGTTGGCCTTTACGTCTCCGTGGGAACTTCATACGCATCAATAACGAAATATAACGTAACTAAATCCAACCTATCATTTCGGCGGTAATATTTGACAAAATTCCTGGCGAGTTGGCCTCTACGTCTCCGTGGGAGCTTTATATACATCAATAACGTAATATAACCTAACCTAACCCAACCTAACATCTCGGCGGTAATATTTGAACACATTCCAGGCTTGTTGGCCTCTACGTCTCCGTGGGATCTTTGTATACATCAATAACGTAATATAACCTAACCTAACCCAACCTAACATCTCGGCGGTAATATTTGACAACATTCCTGGCGAGTTGGCTTCTCCGTCTCCGTGGGTGCTTTATATACATCAATAACGTAATATAACCTAACCTAACCCAATCTAACATCTCGGCGGTAATATTTGAACACATTCATGGCGAGTTGGCCTCTACGTCTCCGTGGGAACTTCATAACCATCAATAACGAAATATAACCTAACCTAACCCAACCAATCATCTCGGCGGTAATATTTGAGAACATTACTGGCGAGTTGGCTTCTCCGTTTCCGTGGGTGCTTTATATACATCAATAACGTAATATAACCTAACCTAACCCAATCTAACATCTCGGCGGTAATATTTGAACATATTCCTGGCTTGTTGGCCTCTACGTCTCCGTGGGAACTTTATATACATCTATAACGTAATATAACCTAACTTAACACAACCTAACATCTCGGCGGTAATATTTGAACACATTCATGGCGAGTTGGCCTCTACGTCTCCGTGGGACCTTTATATACATCAATAACGTAATATAACCTAACCTAACCCAACCTAACATCTCGGCGGTAATACTAAAAAACATACATGGCGAGTTGGCCTCTACGTCTCCGTGGGAACTGCATACGCATCAATAACGAAATATAACGTAACTTAATCCAACCTATCATTTCGGCGGTAATATTTGACAAAATTCCTGGCGAGTTGGCCTCTACGTCTCCGTGGGAGCTTTATATACATCAATAACGTAATATAACCTAACCTAACCCAACCTATCATTTCGGCGGTAATATTTGACAACATTACTGGCGAGTTGGCCTCTACGTCTCCGTTTGACCTTCATAAACATCAATAACGAAATATAACCTAACATAACACAACCTATCATCTCGGCGGTAATATTTGACAACATTCCTGGCGAGTTGGCCTCTACGTCTCCGTGGGACCTTTATATACATCAATAACGTTATATAACCTAACCTAACCCAACCTAACATCTCGGCGGTAATATTTGACAACATTCCTGGCGAGTTGGATTCTCCGTCTCCGTGGGTGCTTTATATACATCAATAACGTAATATAACCTAACCTAACCCAATCTACCATCTCGGCGGTAATATTTGAACACATTCATGGCGAGTTGGCCTCTACGTCTCCGTGGTACATTTATATACATCAATAACGTAATATAACCTAACCTAACCCAACCTAACATCTCGGCGGTAATATTTGACATCATTCCTGGCGAGTTGGCCTCTACGTCTCCGTGGGTGCTTTATATACATCAATAACGTAATATAACCTAACCTAACCCAATCTATCATCTCGGCGGTAATATTTGAACACATTCATGGCGAGTTGGCCTCTACGTCTCCGTGGTACATTTATATACATCAATAACGTAATATAACCTAACCTAACCCAACCTATCATCTCGGCGGTAATATTTGACAACATTCCTGGCGAGTTGGCCTCTACGTATCCGTGGGATCTTTATATACATCAATTACGTAATATAACCTAACCTAACACAATCTAACATCTCGGCGGTAATATTTGAACATATTCCTGGCTTGTTGGCCTCTACGTCTCCGTGGGAACTTTATATACATCTATAACGTAATATAACCTAACCTAACACAACCTAACATCTCCGCGGTAATGTTTGAACACATTCCTGGCTTGTTGGCCTCTACGTCTCCGTGGGACCTTTATATACATCAATAACGTAATATAACCTAACCTAACCCAACCTAACATCTCGGCGGTAATATTTGACAACATTCCTGGCGAGTTGGATTCTCCGTCTCCGTGGGTGCTTTATATACATCAATAACGTAATATAAACTAACCTAACCCAACCTAACATCTCGGCGGTAATATTAAAGAACATACATGGCGAGTTGGCCTCTACGTCTCCGTGGGAACTTCATACGCATCAATAACGAAATATAACGTAACTAAATCCAACCTATCATTTCGGCGGTAATATTTGACAAAATTCCTGGCGAGTTGGCCTCTACGTCTCCGTGGGAGCTTTATATACATCAATAACGTAATATAACCTAACCTAACCCAACCTATCATCTCGGCGGTAATATTTGACAACGTTACTGGCGAGTTGGCCTCTACGTCTCCGTTTGACCTTCATAAACATCAATAACGAAATATAACCTAACATAACACAACCTATCATCTCGGCGGTAATATTTGACAACATTACTGGCGAGTTGGCCTCTACGTCTCCGTGGGATCTTTTTATACATCAATAACGTAATATAACCTAACATAACCCAACCTAACATCTCGGCGGTAATATTTGAAAACATACCTGGCGAGTTGGCCTCTACGTCTCCGTGGGACCTTTATATACATCAATAACGTAATATAACCTAACCTAACCCAACCTAACATCTCGGCGGTAATATTTGAAAACATACCTGGCGAGTTGGCCTCTACGTATCCGTGGGATCTTTGTATACATCAATAACGTAATATAACCTAACCTAACCCAACCTAACATCTCGGCGGTAATATTTGACAACATTCCTGGCGAGTTGGCTTCTCCGTTTCCGTGGGTGCTTTATATACATCAATAACGTAATATAACCTAACCTAACCCAACCTAACATCTCGGCGGTAATATTTGAACACATTCATGGCGAGTTGGCCTCTACGTCTCCGTGGGAACTTCATAACCATCAATAACGAAATATAACGTAACTTAATCCAACCTATCATTTCGGCGGTAATATTTGACAACATTCCTGGCGAGTTGGCCTCTACGTCTCCGTGGGAGCTTTATATACATCAATAACGTAATATAACCTAACCTAACCCAACCTATCATCTCGGCGGTAATATTTGACAACATTACTGGCGAGTTGGCTACTCCGTTTCCGTGGGTACTTTATATACATCAATAACGTAATATAACCTAACCTAACCCAATCTAACATCTCGGCGGTAATATTTGAACACATTCATGGCGAGTTGGCCTCTACGTCTCCGTGGTACATTTATATACATCAATAATGTAATATAACCTAACCTAACCCAACCTATCATCTCGGCTTTAATATTTGAAAACATACCTGGCGAGTTGGCCTCTACGTCTCCGTGGGACCTTTATATACATCAATAACGTAATATAACCTAACCTTACCCAACCTAACATCTCGGCTGTAATATTAAAAAACATACATGGCGAGTTGGCCTCTACGTCTCCGTGGGAAATTCATAAGCATCAATAACGAAATATAACGTAACTTAATCCAACCTATCATTTCGGCGGTAATATTTGACAACATTCCTGGCGAGTTGGCCTCTACGTCTCCGTGGGAGCTTTATATACATCAATAACGTAATATAACCTAACCTAACCCAACCTATCATCTCGGCGGTAATATTTGACAACATTACTGGCGAGTTGGCCTCTACGTCTCCGTGGGACCTTTATATACATCAATAACGTTATATAACCTAACCTAACACAACCTAAAATCTCGGCGGTAATATTTGACAACATTCCTGGCGAGTTGGCTTCTCCGTCTCCGTTTGACCTTCATAAACATCAATAACGTAATATAACCTAACCTAACCCAACCTAACATCTCGGCGGTAATATTTGACATCATTCCTGGCGAGTTGGCCTCTACGTCTCCGTGGGTGCTTTATATACATCAATAACGTAATATAACCTAACCTAACCCAATCTAACATCTCGGCGGTAATATTTGAACACATTCATGGCAAGTTGGCCTCTACGTCTCCGTGGTACATTTATATACATCAATAACGTAATATAACCTAACCTAAGCCAACCTATCATCTCGGCGGTAATATTTGACAACATTCCTGGCGAGTTGGCCTCTACGTATCCGTGGGATCTTTATATACATCAATAACGTAATATAACCTAACCTAACACAATCTAACATCTCGGCGGTAATATTTGAACATATTCCTGGCTTGTTGGCCTCTACGTCTCCGTGGGAACTTTATATACATCTATAACGTAATATAACCTAACCTAACACAACCTAACATCTCCGCGGTAATGTTTGAACACATTCCTGGCTTGTTGGCCTCTACGTCTCCGTGGGACCTTTATATACATCAATAACGTAATATAACCTAACCTAACCCAATCTAACATCTCGGCGGTAATATTTGAACACATTCCTGGCTTGTTGGCCTCTACGTCTCCGTGGGATCTTTATATACATCAATATCGTAATATAACCTAACCTAACCCAATCTAACATCTCGGCGGTAATACTTCAACACATTCCTGGCTTGTTGGACTCTATGTCTCCGGGCGAACTTTATATACATCTATAACGTAATATAACCTAACCTAAACCAACCTAACATCTCGGCGGTAATATTTGAACACCTTCCAGGCTTGTTGGCCTCTACGTCTCCGTGGGACCTTTATATACATCTATAACGTAATATAAACTAACCTAACCCAACCTATCATCTCGGCGGTAATATTTGACAACATTACTGGCGAGTTGGCCTCTACGTCTCCGTGGGACCTTTATATACATCAATAACGTAATATAACCTAACCTAAGCCAACCTATCATCTCGGCGGTAATATTTGACAACATTCCTGGCGAGTTGGCCTCTACGTATCCGTGGGATCTTTATATACATCCATAACGTAATATAACCTAACCTAACACAATCTAACATCTCGGCGGTAATATTTGAACATATTCCTGGCTTGTTGGCCTCTACGTCTCCGTGGGAACTTTATATACATCTATAACGTAATATAACCTAACCTAACACAACCTAACATCTCCGCGGTAATGTTTGAACACATTCCTGGCTTGTTGGCCTCTACGTCTCCGTGGGACCTTTATATACATCAATAACGTAATATAACCTAACCTAACCCAATCTAACATCTCGGCGGTAATATTTGAACACATTCCTGGCTTGTTGGCCTCTACGTCTCCGTGGGATCTTTATATACATCAATATCGTAATATAACCTAACCTAACCCAATCTAACATCTCGGCGGTAATACTTCAACACATTCCTGGCTTGTTGGACTCTATGTCTCCGGGCGAACTTTATATACATCTATAACGTAATATAACCTAACCTAAACCAACCTAACATCTCGGCGGTAATATTTGAACACCTTCCAGGCTTGTTGGCCTCTACGTCTCCGTGGGACCTTTATATACATCTATAACGTAATATAAACTAACCTAACCCAACCTATCATCTCGGCGGTAATATTTGACAACATTACTGGCGAGTTGGCCTCTACGTCTCCGTGGGACCTTTATATACATCAATAACGTTATATAACCTAACCTAACACAACCTAAAATCTCGGCGGTAATATTTGACAACATTCCTGGCGAGTTGGCTTCTCCGTCTCCGTTTGACCTTCATAAACATCAATAACGTAATATAACCTAACCTAACCCAACCTAACATCTCGGCGGTAATATTTGACATCATTCCTGGCGAGTTGGCCTCTACGTCTCCGTGGGAACTTCATAACCATCAATAACGAAATATAACCTAACCTAACCCAACCTATCATCTCGGCGGTAATATTTGACAACATTACTGGCGAGTTGGCTTCTTCGTTTCCGTGGGTGCTTTATATACATCAATAACGTTATATAACCTAACCTAACCCAACCTAACATCTCGGCGGTAATATTTGAAGACATTCCTGGCTTGTTGGCCTCTACGTCTCCGTGGGATCTTTATATACATCAATAACGTAATATAACTTAACCTAACCCAATCTAACATCTCGGCGGTAATACTTCAACACATTCCTGGCTTGTTGGCCTCTATGTCTCCGGGCGAACTTTATATACATCTATAACGTAATATAACCTAACCTAAACCAACCTAACATCTCGGCGGTAATATTTGAACACATTCCAGGCTTGTTGGCCTCTACGTCTCCGTGGGACCTTTATATACATCTATAACGTAATATAACCTAACCAAATCCAACCTAACATCTCGGCGGTAATACATGAAAACATTCGTGGCGAGTTGGCCTCTACGTATCCGTGGGATCCTTATATACATCAATAACGTAATATAGCCTAACCTGACCCAATCTAACATCTCGGCGGTAAT
Source organism: Xylocopa violacea (assembly GCA_963969225.1). NCBI lineage: Eukaryota > Metazoa > Arthropoda > Insecta > Hymenoptera > Apidae > Xylocopa > Xylocopa violacea. Next base: position 488,634 of record CAXAJV010000841.1, on the reverse strand, counting down.
ATTTGAAAACATACATGGCGAGTTGGCCTCTACGTCTCCGTGGGACCTTTATATACATCAATAACGTAATATAACCTAACCTAACCCAACCTAACATCTCGGCGGTAATACTAAAAAACATACATGGCGAGTTGGCCTCTACGTGTCCGTGGGAACTTCATACGCATCAATAACGAAATATAACCTAACCTAACCCAACCTATCATCTCGGCGGTAATATTTGACAACATTACTGGCGAGTTGGCTTCTTCGTTTCCGTGGGTGCTTTATATACATCAATAACGTTATATAACCTAACCTAACCCAACCTAACATCTCGGCGGTAATATTTGAAGACATTCCTGGCTTGTTGGCCTCTACGTCTCCGTGGGATCTTTATATACATCAATAACGTAATATAACTTAACCTAACCCAATCTAACATCTCGGCGGTAATACTTCAACACATTCCTGGCTTGTTGGCCTCTATGTCTCCGGGCGAACTTTATATACATCTATAACGTAATATAACCTAACCTAAACCAACCTAACACCTCGGCGGTAATATTTGAACACATTCCAGGCTTGTTGGCCTCTACGTCTCCGTGGGACCTTTATATACATCTATAACGTAATATAACCTAACCAAACCCAACCTAACATCTCGGCGGTAATACATGAAAACATTCGTGGCGAGTTGGCCTCTACGTATCCGTGGGATCCTTATATACATCAATAACGTAATATAGCCTAACCTGACCCAATCTAACATCTCGGCGGTAATATTTGAAAACATACATGGCGAGTTGGCCTCTACGTCTCCGTGGGACCTTTATATACATCAATAACGTAATATAACCTAACCTAACCCAACCTAACATCTCGGCGGTAATACTAAAAAACATACATGGCGAGTTGGCCTCTACGTGTCCGTGGGAACTTCATACGCATCAATAACGAAATATAACGTAACTTAATCCAACCTATCATTTCGGCGGTAATATTTGACAAAATTCCTGGCGAGTTGGCCTCTACGTCTCCGTGGGAGCTTTATATACATCAATAACGTAATATAACCTAACCTAACCCAATCTAACATCTCGGCGGTAATACTTCAACACATTCCTGGCTTGTTGGCCTCTATGTCTCCGGGCGAACTTTATATACATCTATAACGTAATATAACCTAACCTAACCCAACTTATCATCTCGGCGGTAATATTTGACAACATTCCTGGCGAGTTGGCCTCTACGTATCCGTGGGATCTTTATATACATCAATAACGTAATATAACCTAACCTAACACAATCTAACATCTCGGCGGTAATATTTGAACATATTCCTGGCTTGTTGGCCTCTACGTCTCCGTGGGAACTTTATATACATCTATAACGTAATATAACCTAACCTAACACAACCTAACATCTCCGCGGTAATGTTTGAACACATTCCTGGCTTGTTGGCCTCTACGTCTCCGTGGGACCTTTATATACATCAATAACGTAATATAACCTAACCTAACCCAATCTAACATCTCGGCGGTAATATTTGAACACATTCCTGGCTTGTTGGCCTCTACGTCTCCGTGGGATCTTTATATACATCAATATCGTAATATAACCTAACCTAACCCAATCTAACATCTCGGCGGTAATACTTCAACACATTCCTGGCTTGTTGGACTCTATGTCTCCGGGCGAACTTTATATACATCTATAACGTAATATAACCTAACCTAAACCAACCTAACATCTCGGCGGTAATATTTGAACACATTCCAGGCTTGTTGGCCTCTACGTCTCCGTGGGACCTTTATATACATCACTAACGTAATATAACCTAACCTAACCCAACCTAACATCTCGGCGGTAATATTAAAAAACATACATGGCGAGTTGGCCTCTACGTCTCCGTGGGAACTTCATACGCATCAATAACGAAATATAACGTAACTAAATCCAACCTATCATTTCGGCGGTAATATTTGACAAAATTCCTGGCGAGTTGGCCTCTACGTCTCCGTGGGAGCTTTATATACATCAATAACGTAATATAACCTAACCTAACCCAACCTATCATCTCGGCGGTAATATTTGACAACATTACTGGCGAGTTGGCCTCTACGTCTCCGTTTGACCTTCATAAACATCAATAACGAAATATAACCTAACATAACACAACCTATCATCTCGGCGGTAATATTTGACAACATTCCTGGCGAGTTGGCCTCTACGTCTCCGTGGGACCTTTATATACATCAATAACGTTATATAACCTATCCTAACCCAACCTAATATCTCGGCGGTAATATTTGAAGACATTCCTGGCTTGTTGGCCTCTACGTCTCCGTGGGATCTTTATATACATCAATATCGTAATATAACCTAACCTAACCCAATCTAACATCTCGGCGGTAATACTTCAACACATTCCTGGCTTGTTGGCCTCTATGTCTCCGGGCGAACTTTATATACATCTATAACGTAATATAACCTAACATAACCCAACCTAACATCTCGGCGGTAATATTTGAAAACATACCTGGCGAGTTGGCCTCTACGTCTCCGTGGGACCTTTATATACATCAATAACGTAATATAACCTAACCTAACCCAACCTAACATCTCGACAGTAATATTTGACAACATTCCTGGCGAGTTGGCTTCTCCGTCTCCGTGGGATCTTTTTATACATCAATAACGTAATATAACCTAACCTAACCCAACCTAACATCTCGGCGGTAATATTTGAACACATTCATGGCGAGTTGGCCCCTACGTCTCCGTGGGATCTTTTTATACATCAATAACGTAATATAACCTAACATAACCCAACCTAACATCTCGGCGGTAATATTTGAAAACATACCTGGCGAGTTGGCCTCTACGTATCCGTGGGATCCTTATATACATCTATAACGTAATATAACCTAACCTAACCCAACCTATCATCTCGGCGGTAATACTTGAAAACATTCGTGGCGAGTTGGCCTCTACGTCTCCGTGGGATCTTTTTATACATCAATAACGTAATATAACCTAACATAACCCAACCTAACATCCCGGCGGTAATATTTGAAAACATACCTGGCGAGTTGGCCTCTACGTCTCCGTGGGAGCTTCATAAGCATCAATAACGAAATATTACGTACCTTAATCCAACCTATCATTTCGGCGGTAATATTTGATAACATTCCTGGCGAGTTGGCCTCTACGTATCCGTGGGATCTTTGTATACATCAATAACGTAATATAACCTAACCTAACCCAACCTAACATCTCGGCGGTAATATTTGAACACATTCATGGCGAGTTGGCCCCTACGTCTCCGTGGGAACTTCATAACCATCAATAACGAAATATAACCTAACCTAACCCAACCTATCATCTCGGCGGTAATATTTGACAACATTACTGGCGAGTTGGCTTCTTCGTTTCCGTGGGTGCTTTATATACATCAATAACGTGATATAACCTAACCTAACCCAACCTAACATCTCGGCGGTAATATTTGAAGACATTCCTGGCTTGTTGGCCTCTACGTCTCCGTGGGATCTTTATATACATCAATAACGTAATATAACTTAACCTAACCCAATCTAACATCTCGGCGGTAATACTTCAACACATTCCTGGCTTGTTGGCCTCTATGTCTCCGGGCGAACTTTATATACATCTATAACGTAATATAACCTAACCTAAACCAACCTAACATCTCGGCGGTAATATTTGAACACATTCCAGGCTTGTTGGCCTCTACGTCTCCGTGGGACCTTTATATACATCTATAACGTAATATAACCTAACCAAACCCAACCTAACATCTCGGCGGTAATACATGAAAACATTCGTGGCGAGTTGGCCTCTACGTATCCGTGGGATCCTTATATACATCAATAACGTAATATAGCCTAACCTGACCCAATCTAACATCTCGGCGGTAATATTTGAAAACATACATGGCGAGTTGGCCTCTACGTCTCCGTGGGACCTTTATATACATCAATAACGTAATATAACCTAACCTAACCCAACCTAACATCTCGGCGGTAATACTAAAAAACATACATGGCGAGTTGGCCTCTACGTGTCCGTGGGAACTTCATACGCATCAATAACGAAATATAACCTAACCTAACCCAACCTATCATCTCGGCGGTAATATTTGACAACATTACTGGCGAGTTGGCTTCTTCGTTTCCGTGGGTGCTTTATATACATCAATAACGTTATATAACCTAACCTAACCCAACCTAACATCTCGGCGGTAATATTTGAAGACATTCCTGGCTTGTTGGCCTCTACGTCTCCGTGGGATCTTTATATACATCAATAACGTAATATAACTTAACCTAACCCAATCTAACATCTCGGCGGTAATACTTCAACACATTCCTGGCTTGTTGGCCTCTATGTCTCCGGGCGAACTTTATATACATCTATAACGTAATATAACCTAACCTAAACCAACCTAACACCTCGGCGGTAATATTTGAACACATTCCAGGCTTGTTGGCCTCTACGTCTCCGTGGGACCTTTATATACATCTATAACGTAATATAACCTAACCAAACCCAACCTAACATCTCGGCGGTAATACATGAAAACATTCGGGGCGAGTTGGCCTCTACGTATCCGTGGGATCCTTATATACATCAATAACGTAATATAGCCTAACCTGACCCAATCTAACATCTCGGCGGTAATATTTGAAAACATACATGGCGAGTTGGCCTCTACGTCTCCGTGGGACCTTTATATACATCAATAACGTAATATAACCTAACCTAACCCAACCTAACATCTCGGCGGTAATACTAAAAAACATACATGGCGAGTTGGCCTCTACGTGTCCGTGGGAACTTCATACGCATCAATAACGAAATATAACGTAACTTAATCCAACCTATCATTTCGGCGGTAATATTTGACAAAATTCCTGGCGAGTTGGCCTCTACGTCTCCGTGGGAGCTTTATATACATCAATAACGTAATATAACCTAACCTAACCCAATCTAACATCTCGGCGGTAATACTTCAACACATTCCTGGCTTGTTGGCCTCTATGTCTCCGGGCGAACTTTATATACATCTATAACGTAATATAACCTAACCTAACCCAACTTATCATCTCGGCGGTAATATTTGACAACATTCCTGGCGAGTTGGCCTCTACGTATCCGTGGGATCTTTATATACATCAATAACGTAATATAACCTAACCTAACACAATCTAACATCTCGGCGGTAATATTTGAACATATTCCTGGCTTGTTGGCCTCTACGTCTCCGTGGGAACTTTATATACATCTATAACGTAATATAACCTAACCTAACACAACCTAACATCTCCGCGGTAATGTTTGAACACATTCCTGGCTTGTTGGCCTCTACGTCTCCGTGGGACCTTTATATACATCAATAACGTAATATAACCTAACCTAACCCAATCTAACATCTCGGCGGTAATATTTGAACACATTCCTGGCTTGTTGGCCTCTACGTCTCCGTGGGATCTTTATATACATCAATATCGTAATATAACCTAACCTAACCCAATCTAACATCTCGGCGGTAATACTTCAACACATTCCTGGCTTGTTGGACTCTATGTCTCCGGGCGAACTTTATATACATCTATAACGTAATATAACCTAACCTAAACCAACCTAACATCTCGGCGGTAATATTTGAACACATTCCAGGCTTGATGGCCTCTACGTCTCCGTGGGACCTTTATATACATCACTAACGTAATATAACCTAACCTAACCCAACCTAACATCTCGGCGGTAATATTAAAAAACATACATGGCGAGTTGGCCTCTACGTCTCCGTGGGAACTTCATACGCATCAATAACGAAATATAACGTAACTAAATCCAACCTATCATTTCGGCGGTAATATTTGACAAAATTCCTGGCGAGTTGGCCTCTACGTCTCCGTGGGAGCTTTATATACATCAATAACGTAATATAACCTAACCTAACCCAACCTATCATCTCGGCGGTAATATTTGACAACATTACTGGCGAGTTGGCCTCTACGTCTCCGTTTGACCTTCATAAACATCAATAACGAAATATAACCTAACATAACACAACCTATCATCTCGGCGGTAATATTTGACAACATTCCTGGCGAGTTGGCCTCTACGTCTCCGTGGGACCTTTATATACATCAATAACGTTATATAACCTATCCTAACCCAACCTAATATCTCGGCGGTAATATTTGAAGACATTCCTGGCTTGTTGGCCTCTACGTCTCCGTGGGATCTTTATATACATCAATATCGTAATATAACCTAACCTAACCCAATCTAACATCTCGGCGGTAATACTTCAACACATTCCTGGCTTGTTGGCCTCTATGTCTCCGGGCGAACTTTATATACATCTATAACGTAATATAACCTAACATAACCCAACCTAACATCTCGGCGGTAATATTTGAAAACATACCTGGCGAGTTGGCCTCTACGTCTCCGTGGGACCTTTATATACATCAATAACGTAATATAACCTAACCTAACCCAACCTAACATCTCGACAGTAATATTTGACAACATTCCTGGCGAGTTGGCTTCTCCGTCTCCGTGGGATCTTTTTATACATCAATAACGTAATATAACCTAACCTAACCCAACCTAACATCTCGGCGGTAATATTTGAACACATTCATGGCGAGTTGGCCCCTACGTCTCCGTGGGATCTTTTTATACATCAATAACGTAATATAACCTAACATAACCCAACCTAACATCTCGGCGGTAATATTTGAAAACATACCTGGCGAGTTGGCCTCTACGTCTCCGTGGGACCTTTATATACATCTATAACGTAATATAACCTAACCTAACCCAACCTATCATCTCGGCGGTAATACTTGAAAACATTCGTGGCGAGTTGGCCTCTACGTCTCCGTGGGATCTTTTTATACATCAATAACGTAATATAACCTAACATAACCCAACCTAACATCCCGGCGGTAATATTTGAAAACATACCTGGCGAGTTGGCCTCTACGTCTCCGTGGGAGCTTCATAAGCATCAATAACGAAATATTACGTACCTTAATCCAACCTATCATTTCGGCGGTAATATTTGATAACATTCCTGGCGAGTTGGCCTCTACGTATCCGTGGGATCTTTGTATACATCAATAACGTAATATAACCTAACCTAACCCAACCTAACATCTCGGCGGTAATATTTGAACACATTCATGGCGAGTTGGCCCCTACGTCTCCGTGGGAACTTCATAACCATCAATAACGAAATATAACCTAACCTAACCCAACCTATCATCTCGGCGGTAATATTTGACAACATTACTGGCGAGTTGGCTTCTTCGTTTCCGTGGGTGCTTTATATACATCAATAACGTGATATAACCTAACCTAACCCAACCTAACATCTCGGCGGTAATATTTGAAGACATTCCTGGCGAGTTGGCCTCTACGTCTCCGTTTGACCTTCATAAACATCAATAACGAAATATAACCTAACATAACACAACCTATCATCTCGGCGGTAATATTTGACAACATTCCTGGCGAGTTGGCCTCTACGTCTCCGTGGGACCTTTATATACATCAATAACGTTATATAACCTATCCTAACCCAACCTAATATCTCGGCGGTAATATTTGAAGACATTCCTGGCTTGTTGGCCTCTACGTCTCCGTGGGATCTTTATATACATCAATATCGTAATATAACCTAACCTAACCCAATCTAACATCTCGGCGGTAATACTTCAACACATTCCTGGCTTGTTGGCCTCTATGTCTCCGGGCGAACTTTATATACATCTATAACGTAATATAACCTAACATAACCCAACCTAACATCTCGGCGGTAATATTTGAAAACATACCTGGCGAGTTGGCCTCTACGTCTCCGTGGGACCTTTATATACATCAATAACGTAATATAACCTAACCTAACCCAACCTAACATCTCGACAGTAATATTTGACAACATTCCTGGCGAGTTGGCTTCTCCGTCTCCGTGGGATCTTTTTATACATCAATAACGTAATATAACCTAACCTAACCCAACCTAACATCTCGGCGGTAATATTTGAACACATTCATGGCGAGTTGGCCCCTACGTCTCCGTGGGATCTTTTTATACATCAATAACGTAATATAACCTAACATAACCCAACCTAACATCTCGGCGGTAATATTTGAAAACATACCTGGCGAGTTGGCCTCTACGTCTCCGTGGGACCTTTATATACATCTATAACGTAATATAACCTAACCTAACCCAACCTATCATCTCGGCGGTAATACTTGAAAACATTCGTGGCGAGTTGGCCTCTACGTCTCCGTGGGATCTTTTTATACATCAATAACGTAATATAACCTAACATAACCCAACCTAACATCCCGGCGGTAATATTTGAAAACATACCTGGCGAGTTGGCCTCTACGTCTCCGTGGGAGCTTCATAAGCATCAATAACGAAATATTACGTACCTTAATCCAACCTATCATTTCGGCGGTAATATTTGATAACATTCCTGGCGAGTTGGCCTCTACGTATCCGTGGGATCTTTGTATACATCAATAACGTAATATAACCTAACCTAACCCAACCTAACATCTCGGCGGTAATATTTGAACACATTCATGGCGAGTTGGCCCCTACGTCTCCGTGGGAACTTCATAACCATCAATAACGAAATATAACCTAACCTAACCCAACCTATCATCTCGGCGGTAATATTTGACAACATTACTGGCGAGTTGGCTTCTTCGTTTCCGTGGGTGCTTTATATACATCAATAACGTGATATAACCTAACCTAACCCAACCTAACATCTCGGCGGTAATATTTGAAGACATTCCTGGCGAGTTGGCCTCTACGTATCCGTGGGATCTTTATATACATCAATAACGTAATATAACCTAACCTAACACAATCTAACATCTCGGCGGTAATATTTGAACATATTCCTGGCTTGTTGGCCTCTACGTCTCCGTGGGAACTTTATATACATCTATAACGTAATATAACCTAACCTAACACAACCTAACATCTCCGCGGTAATGTTTGAACACATTCCTGGCTTGTTGGCCTCTACGTCTCCGTGGGACCTTTATATACATCAATAACGTAATATAACCTAACCTAACCCAATCTAACATCTCGGCGGTAATATTTGAACACATTCCTGGCTTGTTGGCCTCTACGTCTCCGTGGGATCTTTATATACATCAATATCGTAATATAACCTAACCTAACCCAATCTAACATCTCGGCGGTAATACTTCAACACATTCCTGGCTTGTTGGACTCTATGTCTCCGGGCGAACTTTATATACATCTATAACGTAATATAACCTAACCTAAACCAACCTAACATCTCGGCGGTAATATTTGAACACCTTCCAGGCTTGTTGGCCTCTACGTCTCCGTGGGACCTTTATATACATCTATAACGTAATATAAACTAACCTAACCCAACCTATCATCTCGGCGGTAATATTTGACAACATTACTGACGAGTTGGCCTCTACGTCTCCGTGGGACCTTTATATACATCAATAACGTTATATAACCTAACCTAACACAACCTAAAATCTCGGCGGTAATATTTGACAACATTCCTGGCGAGTTGGCTTCTCCGTCTCCGTTTGACCTTCATAAACATCAATAACGTAATATAACCTAACCTAACCCAACCTAACATCTCGGCGGTAATATTTGACATCATTCCTGGCGAGTTGGCCTCTACGTCTCCGTGGGAACTTCATAACCATCAATAACGAAATATAACCTAACCTAACCCAACCTATCATCTCGGCGGTAATATTTGACAACATTACTGGCGAGTTGGCTTCTTCGTTTCCGTGGGTGCTTTATATACATCAATAACGTTATATAACCTAACCTAACCCAACCTAACATCTCGGCGGTAATATTTGAAGACATTCCTGGCTTGTTGGCCTCTACGTCTCCGTGGGATCTTTATATACATCAATAACGTAATATAACTTAACCTAACCCAATCTAACATCTCGGCGGTAATACTTCAACACATTCCTGGCTTGTTGGCCTCTATGTCTCCGGGCGAACTTTATATACATCTATAACGTAATATAACCTAACCTAAACCAACCTAACATCTCGGCGGTAATATTTGAACACATTCCAGGCTTGTTGGCCTCTACGTCTCCGTGGGACCTTTATATACATCTATAACGTAATATAACCTAACCAAACCCAACCTAACATCTCGGCGGTAATACATGAAAACATTCGTGGCGAGTTGGCCTCTACGTATCCGTGGGATCCTTATATACATCAATAACGTAATATAGCCTAACCTGACCCAATCTAACATCTCGGCGGTAATATTTGAAAACATACATGGCGAGTTGGCCTCTACGTCTCCGTGGGACCTTTATATACATCAATAACGTAATATAACCTAACCTAACCCAACCTAACATCTCGGCGGTAATACTAAAAAACATACATGGCGAGTTGGCCTCTACGTGTCCGTGGGAACTTCATACGCATCAATAACGAAATATAACCTAACCTAACCCAACCTATCATCTCGGCGGTAATATTTGACAACATTACTGGCGAGTTGGCTTCTTCGTTTCCGTGGGTGCTTTATATACATCAATAACGTTATATAACCTAACCTAACCCAACCTAACATCTCGGCGGTAATATTTGAAGACATTCCTGGCTTGTTGGCCTCTACGTCTCCGTGGGATCTTTATATACATCAATAACGTAATATAACTTAACCTAACCCAATCTAACATCTCGGCGGTAATACTTCAACACATTCCTGGCTTGTTGGCCTCTATGTCTCCGGGCGAACTTTATATACATCTATAACGTAATATAACCTAACCTAAACCAACCTAACACCTCGGCGGTAATATTTGAACACATTCCAGGCTTGTTGGCCTCTACGTCTCCGTGGGACCTTTATATACATCTATAACGTAATATAACCTAACCAAACCCAACCTAACATCTCGGCGGTAATACATGAAAACATTCGTGGCGAGTTGGCCTCTACGTATCCGTGGGATCCTTATATACATCAATAACGTAATATAGCCTAACCTGACCCAATCTAACATCTCGGCGGTAATATTTGAAAACATACATGGCGAGTTGGCCTCTACGTCTCCGTGGGACCTTTATATACATCAATAACGTAATATAACCTAACCTAACCCAACCTAACATCTCGGCGGTAATACTAAAAAACATACATGGCGAGTTGGCCTCTACGTGTCCGTGGGAACTTCATACGCATCAATAACGAAATATAACGTAACTTAATCCAACCTATCATTTCGGCGGTAATATTTGACAAAATTCCTGGCGAGTTGGCCTCTACGTCTCCGTGGGAGCTTTATATACATCAATAACGTAATATAACCTAACCTAACCCAATCTAACATCTCGGCGGTAATACTTCAACACATTCCTGGCTTGTTGGCCTCTATGTCTCCGGGCGAACTTTATATACATCTATAACGTAATATAACCTAACCTAACCCAACTTATCATCTCGGCGGTAATATTTGACAACATTCCTGGCGAGTTGGCCTCTACGTATCCGTGGGATCTTTATATACATCAATAACGTAATATAACCTAACCTAACACAATCTAACATCTCGGCGGTAATATTTGAACATATTCCTGGCTTGTTGGCCTCTACGTCTCCGTGGGAACTTTATATACATCTATAACGTAATATAACCTAACCTAACACAACCTAACATCTCCGCGGTAATGTTTGAACACATTCCTGGCTTGTTGGCCTCTACGTCTCCGTGGGACCTTTATATACATCAATAACGTAATATAACCTAACCTAACCCAATCTAACATCTCGGCGGTAATATTTGAACACATTCCTGGCTTGTTGGCCTCTACGTCTCCGTGGGATCTTTATATACATCAATATCGTAATATAACCTAACCTAACCCAATCTAACATCTCGGCGGTAATACTTCAACACATTCCTGGCTTGTTGGACTCTATGTCTCCGGGCGAACTTTATATACATCTATAACGTAATATAACCTAACCTAAACCAACCTAACATCTCGGCGGTAATATTTGAACACATTCCAGGCTTGTTGGCCTCTACGTCTCCGTGGGACCTTTATATACATCACTAACGTAATATAACCTAACCTAACCCAACCTAACATCTCGGCGGTAATATTAAAAAACATACATGGCGAGTTGGCCTCTACGTCTCCGTGGGAACTTCATACGCATCAATAACGAAATATAACGTAACTAAATCCAACCTATCATTTCGGCGGTAATATTTGACAAAATTCCTGGCGAGTTGGCCTCTACGTCTCCGTGGGAGCTTTATATACATCAATAACGTAATATAACCTAACCTAACCCAACCTATCATCTCGGCGGTAATATTTGACAACATTACTGGCGAGTTGGCCTCTACGTCTCCGTTTGACCTTCATAAACATCAATAACGAAATATAACCTAACATAACACAACCTATCATCTCGGCGGTAATATTTGACAACATTCCTGGCGAGTTGGCCTCTACGTCTCCGTGGGACCTTTATATACATCAATAACGTTATATAACCTATCCTAACCCAACCTAATATCTCGGCGGTAATATTTGAAGACATTCCTGGCTTGTTGGCCTCTACGTCTCCGTGGGATCTTTATATACATCAATATCGTAATATAACCTAACCTAACCCAATCTAACATCTCGGCGGTAATACTTCAACACATTCCTGGCTTGTTGGCCTCTATGTCTCCGGGCGAACTTTATATACATCTATAACGTAATATAACCTAACATAACCCAACCTAACATCTCGGCGGTAATATTTGAAAACATACCTGGCGAGTTGGCCTCTACGTCTCCGTGGGACCTTTATATACATCAATAACGTAATATAACCTAACCTAACCCAACCTAACATCTCGACAGTAATATTTGACAACATTCCTGGCGAGTTGGCTTCTCCGTCTCCGTGGGATCTTTTTATACATCAATAACGTAATATAACCTAACCTAACCCAACCTAACATCTCGGCGGTAATATTTGAACACATTCATGGCGAGTTGGCCCCTACGTCTCCGTGGGATCTTTTTATACATCAATAACGTAATATAACCTAACATAACCCAACCTAACATCTCGGCGGTAATATTTGAAAACATACCTGGCGAGTTGGCCTCTACGTCTCCGTGGGACCTTTATATACATCTATAACGTAATATAACCTAACCTAACCCAACCTATCATCTCGGCGGTAATACTTGAAAACATTCGTGGCGAGTTGGCCTCTACGTCTCCGTGGGATCTTTTTATACATCAATAACGTAATATAACCTAACATAACCCAACCTAACATCCCGGCGGTAATATTTGAAAACATACCTGGCGAGTTGGCCTCTACGTCTCCGTGGGAGCTTCATAAGCATCAATAACGAAATATTACGTACCTTAATCCAACCTATCATTTCGGCGGTAATATTTGATAACATTCCTGGCGAGTTGGCCTCTACGTATCCGTGGGATCTTTGTATACATCAATAACGTAATATAACCTAACCTAACCCAACCTAACATCTCGGCGGTAATATTTGAACACATTCATGGCGAGTTGGCCCCTACGTCTCCGTGGGAACTTCATAACCATCAATAACGAAATATAACCTAACCTAACCCAACCTATCATCTCGGCGGTAATATTTGACAACATTACTGGCGAGTTGGCTTCTTCGTTTCCGTGGGTGCTTTATATACATCAATAACGTGATATAACCTAACCTAACCCAACCTAACATCTCGGCGGTAATATTTGAAGACATTCCTGGCTTGTTGGCCTCTACGTCTCCGTGGGATCTTTATATACATCAATAACGTAATATAACTTAACCTAACCCAATCTAACATCTCGGCGGTAATACTTCAACACATTCCTGGCTTTTTGGCCTCTATGTCTCCGGGCGAACTTTATATACATCTATAACGTAATATAACCTAACCTAAACCAACCTAACATCTCGGCGGTAATATTTGAACACATTCCAGGCTTGTTGGCCTCTACGTCTCCGTGGGACCTTTATATACATCTATAACGTAATATAACCTAACCAAACCCAACCTAACATCTCGGCGGTAATACATGAAAACATTCGTGGCGAGTTGGCCTCTACGTATCCGTGGGATCCTTATATACATCAATAACGTAATATAGCCTAACCTGACCCAATCTAACATCTCGGCGGTAATATTTGAAAACATACATGGCGAGTTGGCCTCTACGTCTCCGTGGGACCTTTATATACATCAATAACGTAATATAACCTAACCTAACCCAACCTAACATCTCGGCGGTAATACTAAAAAACATACATGGCGAGTTGGCCTCTACGTGTCCGTGGGAACTTCATACGCATCAATAACGAAATATAACCTAACCTAACCCAACCTATCATCTCGGCGGTAATATTTGACAACATTACTGGCGAGTTGGCTTCTTCGTTTCCGTGGGTGCTTTATATACATCAATAACGTTATATAACCTAACCTAACCCAACCTAACATCTCGGCGGTAATATTTGAAGACATTCCTGGCTTGTTGGCCTCTACGTCTCCGTGGGATCTTTATATACATCAATAACGTAATATAACTTAACCTAACCCAATCTAACATCTCGGCGGTAATACTTCAACACATTCCTGGCTTGTTGGACTCTATGTCTCCGGGCGAACTTTATATACATCTATAACGTAATATAACCTAACCTAAACCAACCTAACATCTCGGCGGTAATATTTGAACACATTCCAGGCTTGTTGGCCTCTACGTCTCCGTGGGACCTTTATATACATCACTAACGTAATATAACCTAACCTAACCCAACCTAACATCTCGGCGGTAATATTAAAAAACATACATGGCGAGTTGGCCTCTACGTCTCCGTGGGAACTTCATACGCATCAATAACGAAATATAACGTAACTAAATCCAACCTATCATTTCGGCGGTAATATTTGACAAAATTCCTGGCGAGTTGGCCTCTACGTCTCCGTGGGAGCTTTATATACATCAATAACGTAATATAACCTAACCTAACCCAACCTATCATCTCGGCGGTAATATTTGACAACATTACTGGCGAGTTGGCCTCTACGTCTCCGTTTGACCTTCATAAACATCAATAACGAAATATAACCTAACATAACACAACCTATCATCTCGGCGGTAATATTTGACAACATTCCTGGCGAGTTGGCCTCTACGTCTCCGTGGGACCTTTATATACATCAATAACGTTATATAACCTATCCTAACCCAACCTAATATCTCGGCGGTAATATTTGAAGACATTCCTGGCTTGTTGGCCTCTACGTCTCCGTGGGATCTTTATATACATCAATATCGTAATATAACCTAACCTAACCCAATCTAACATCTCGGCGGTAATACTTCAACACATTCCTGGCTTGTTGGCCTCTATGTCTCCGGGCGAACTTTATATACATCTATAACGTAATATAACCTAACATAACCCAACCTAACATCTCGGCGGTAATATTTGAAAACATACCTGGCGAGTTGGCCTCTACGTCTCCGTGGGACCTTTATATACATCAATAACGTAATATAACCTAACCTAACCCAACCTAACATCTCGACAGTAATATTTGACAACATTCCTGGCGAGTTGGCTTCTCCGTCTCCGTGGGATCTTTTTATACATCAATAACGTAATATAACCTAACCTAACCCAACCTAACATCTCGGCGGTAATATTTGAACACATTCATGGCGAGTTGGCCCCTACGTCTCCGTGGGATCTTTTTATACATCAATAACGTAATATAACCTAACATAACCCAACCTAACATCTCGGCGGTAATATTTGAAAACATACCTGGCGAGTTGGCCTCTACGTCTCCGTGGGACCTTTATATACATCTATAACGTAATATAACCTAACCTAACCCAACCTATCATCTCGGCGGTAATACTTGAAAACATTCGTGGCGAGTTGGCCTCTACGTCTCCGTGGGATCTTTTTATACATCAATAACGTAATATAACCTAACATAACCCAACCTAACATCCCGGCGGTAATATTTGAAAACATACCTGGCGAGTTGGCCTCTACGTCTCCGTGGGAGCTTCATAAGCATCAATAACGAAATATTACGTACCTTAATCCAACCTATCATTTCGGCGGTAATATTTGATAACATTCCTGGCGAGTTGGCCTCTACGTATCCGTGGGATCTTTGTATACATCAATAACGTAATATAACCTAACCTAACCCAACCTAACATCTCGGCGGTAATATTTGAACACATTCATGGCGAGTTGGCCCCTACGTCTCCGTGGGAACTTCATAACCATCAATAACGAAATATAACCTAACCTAACCCAACCTATCATCTCGGCGGTAATATTTGACAACATTACTGGCGAGTTGGCTTCTTCGTTTCCGTGGGTGCTTTATATACATCAATAACGTGATATAACCTAACCTAACCCAACCTAACATCTCGGCGGTAATATTTGAAGACATTCCTGGCTTGTTGGCCTCTACGTCTCCGTGGGATCTTTATATACATCAATAACGTAATATAACTTAACCTAACCCAATCTAACATCTCGGCGGTAATACTTCAACACATTCCTGGCTTGTTGGCCTCTATGTCTCCGGGCGAACTTTATATACATCTATAACGTAATATAACCTAACCTAAACCAACCTAACATCTCGGCGGTAATATTTGAACACATTCCAGGCTTGTTGGCCTCTACGTCTCCGTGGGACCTTTATATACATCTATAACGTAATATAACCTAACCAAACCCAACCTAACATCTCGGCGGTAATACATGAAAACATTCGTGGCGAGTTGGCCTCTACGTATCCGTGGGATCCTTATATACATCAATAACGTAATATAGCCTAACCTGACCCAATCTAACATCTCGGCGGTAATATTTGAAAACATACATGGCGAGTTGGCCTCTACGTCTCCGTGGGACCTTTATATACATCAATAACGTAATATAACCTAACCTAACCCAACCTAACATCTCGGCGGTAATACTAAAAAACATACATGGCGAGTTGGCCTCTACGTGTCCGTGGGAACTTCATACGCATCAATAACGAAATATAACGTAACTTAATCCAACCTATCATTTCGGCGGTAATATTTGACAAAATTCCTGGCGAGTTGGCCTCTACGTCTCCGTGGGAGCTTTATATACATCAATAACGTAATATAACCTAACCTAACCCAATCTAACATCTCGGCGGTAATACTTCAACACATTCCTGGCTTGTTGGCCTCTATGTCTCCGGGCGAACTTTATATACATCTATAACGTAATATAACCTAACCTAACCCAACCTATCATCTCGGCGGTAATATTTGACAACATTCCTGGCGAGTTGGCCTCTACGTATCCGTGGGATCTTTATATACATCAATAACGTAATATAACCTAACCTAACACAATCTAACATCTCGGCGGTAATATTTGAACATATTCATGGCTTGTTGGCCTCTACGTCTCCGTGGGAACTTTATATACATCTATAACGTAATATAACCTAACCTAACACAACCTAACATCTCCGCGGTAATGTTTGAACACATTCCTGGCTTGTTGGCCTCTACGTCTCCGTGGGACCTTTATATACATCAATAACGTAATATAACCTAACCTAACCCAATCTAACATCTCGGCGGTAATACTTCAACACATTCCTGGCTTGTTGGACTCTATGTCTCCGGGCGAACTTTATATACATCTATAACGTAATATAACCTAACCTAAACCAACCTAACATCTCGGCGGTAATATTTGAACACATTCCAGGCTTGTTGGACTCTACGTCTCCGTGGGACCTTTATATACATCTATAACGTAATATAACCTAACCTAACCCAAGCTAACATCTCGGCGGTAATACTTGAAAACATTCGTGGCGAGTTGGCCTCTACGTCTCCGTGGGAGCTTCATAAGCATCAATAACGAAATATTACGTACCTTAATCCAACCTATCATTTCGGCGGTAATATTTGATAACATTCCTGGCGAGTTGGCCTCTACGTATCCGTTGGATCTTTGTATACATCAATAACGTAATATAACCTAACCTAACCCAACCTAACATCTCGGCGGTAATATTTGACAACATTCCTGGCGAGTTGGCTTCTCCGTCTCCGTGGGTGCTTTATATACATCAATAACGTAATATAACCTAACCTAACCCAATCTAACATCTCGGCGGTAATATTTGAACACATTCATGGCGAGTTGGCCTCTACGTCTCCGTGGGAACTTCATAACCATCAATAACGAAATATAACCTAACCTAACCCAACCAATCATCTCGGCGGTAATATTTGAGAACATTACTGGCGAGTTGGCTTCTCCGTTTCCGTGGGTGCTTTATATACATCAATAACGTAATATAACCTAACCTAACCCAATCTAACATCTCGGCGGTAATATTTGAACACATTCATGGCGAGTTGGCCTCTACGTCTCTGTGGTACATTTATATACATCAATAATGTAATATAACCTAACCTAACCCAACCTATCATCTCGGCGGTAATATTTGACAACATTCCTGGCGAGTTGGCCTCTACGTCTCCGTGGTACATTTATATACATCAATAATGTAATATAACCTAACCTAACCCAACCTATCATCTCGGCGGTAATATTTGACAACATTCCTGGCGAGTTGGCGTCTACGTATCCGTGGGACCTTTATATACATCAATAACGTAATATAACCTAACCTAACCCAATCTAACATCTCGGCGGTAATATTTGAACACATTCCTGGCTTGTTGGCCTCTACGTCTCCGTGGGATCTTTATATACATCAATATCGTAATATAACCTAACCTAACCCAATCTAACATCTCGGCGGTAATACTTCAACACATTCCTGGCTTGTTGGACTCTATGTCTCCGGGCGAACTTTATATACATCTATAACGTAATATAACCTAACCTAAACCAACCTAACATCTCGGCGGTAATATTTGAACACATTCCAGGCTTGTTGGACTCTACGTCTCCGTGGGACCTTTATATACATCTATAACGTAATATAACCTAACCTAACCCAAGCTAACATCTCGGCGGTAATACTTGAAAACATTCGTGGCGAGTTGGCCTCTACGTCTCCCTGGGAGCTTCATAAGCATCAATAACGAAATATTACGTACCTTAATCCAACCTATCATTTCGGCGGTAATATTTGATAACATTCCTGGCGAGTTGGCCTCTACGTATCCGTGGGATCTTTGTATACATCAATAACGTAATATAACCTAACCTAACCCAACCTATCATCTCGGCGGTAATATTTGACAACATTCCTGGCGAGTTGGCCTCTACGTATCCGTGGGATCCTTATATACATCAATAACGTAATATAGCCTAACCTGACCCAATCTAACATCTCGGCGGTAATATTTGAAAACATACATGGCGAGTTGGCCTCTACGTCTCCGTGGGACCTTTATATACATCAATAACGTAATATAACCTAACCTAACCCAACCTAACATCTCGGCGGTAATACTAAAAAACATACATGGCGAGTTGGCCTCTACGTGTCCGTGGGAACTTCATACGCATCAATAACGAAATATAACGTAACTTAATCCAACCTATCATTTCGGCGGTAATATTTGACAAAATTCCTGGCGAGTTGGCCTCTACGTCTCCGTGGGAGCTTTATATACATCAATAACGTAATATAACCTAACCTAACCCAATCTAACATCTCGGCGGTAATACTTCAACACATTCCTGGCTTGTTGGCCTCTATGTCTCCGGGCGAACTTTATATACATCTATAACGTAATATAACCTAACCTAACCCAACCTATCATCTCGGCGGTAATATTTGACAACATTCCTGGCGAGTTGGCCTCTACGTATCCGTGGGATCTTTATATACATCAATAACGTAATATAGCCTAACCTGAACCAATCTAACATCTCGGCGGTAATATTTGAAAACATACCTGGCGAGTTGGCCTCTACATCTCCGTGGGACCTTTATATACATCAATAACGTAATATAACCTAACCTAACCCAACCTAACATCTCGGCGGTAATACTAAAAAACATACATGGCGAGTTGGCCTCTACGTCTCCGTGGGAACTTCATACGCATCAATAACGAAATATAACGTAACTTAATCCAACCTATCATTTCGGCGGTAATATTTGACAAAATTCCTGGCGAGTTGGCCTCTACGTCTCCGTGGGAGCTTTATATACATCAATAACGTAATATAACCTAACCTAACCCAACCTATCATCTCGGCGGTAATATTTGACAACATTACTGGCGAGTTGGCCTCTACGTCTCCGTTTGACCTTCATAAACATCAATAACGAAATATAACCTAACATAACCCAACCTATCATCTCGGCGGTAATATTTGACAACATTCCTGGCGAGTTGGCCTCCACGTATCCGTGGGATCTTTATATACATCAATAACGTAATATAGCCTAACCTGACCCAATCTAACATCTCGGCGGTAATATTTGAAAACATACCTGGCGAGTTGGCCTCTACGTCTCCGTGGGACCTTTATATACATCACTAACGTAATATAACCTAACCTAACCCAACCTAACATCTCGGCGGTAATATTAAAAAACATACATGGCGAGTTGGCCTCTACGTCTCCGTGGGAACTTCATACGCATCAATAACGAAATATAACGTAACTAAATCCAACCTATCATTTCGGCGGTAATATTTGACAAAATTCCTGGCGAGTTGGCCTCTACGTCTCCGTGGGAGCTTTATATACATCAATAACGTAATATAACCTAACCTAACCCAACCTATCATCTCGGCGGTAATATTTGACAACATTACTGGCGAGTTGGCCTCTACGTCTCCGTTTGACCTTCATAAACATCAATAACGAAATATAACCTAACATAACACAACCTATCATCTCGGCGGTAATATTTGACAACATTCCTGGCGAGTTGGCCTCTACGTCTCCGTGGGACCTTTATATACATCAATAACGTTATATAACCTATCCTAACCCAACCTAACATCTCCGCGGTAATATTTGAAGACATTCCTGGCTTGTTGGCCTCTACGTCTCCGTGGGATCTTTATATACATCAATATCGTAATATAACCTAACCTAACCCAATCTAACATCTCGGCGGTAATACTTCAACACATTCCTGGCTTGTTGGCCTCTATGTCTCCGGGCGAACGTGATATACATCTATAACGTAATATAACCTAACATAACCCAACCTAACATCTCGGCGGTAATATTTGAAGACATTCCTGGCTTGTTGGCCTCTACGTCTCCGTGGGATCTTTATATACATCAATAACGTAATATAACTTAACCTAACCCAATCTAACATCTCGGCGGTAATACTTCAACACATTCCTGGCTTGTTGGCCTCTATGTCTCCGGGCGAACTTTATATACATCTATAACGTAATATAACCTAACCTAAACCAACCTAACATCTCGGCGGTAATATTTGAACACATTCCAGGCTTGTTGGCCTCTACGTCTCCGTGGGACCTTTATATACATCTATAACGTAATATAACCTAACCAAACCCAACCTAACATCTCGGCGGTAATACATGAAAACATTCGTGGCGAGTTGGCCTCTACGTCTCCGTGGGATCTTTTTATACATCAATAACGTAATATAACCTAACATAACCCAACCTAACATCTCGGCGGTAATATTTGAAAACATACCTGGCGAGTTGGCCTCTACGTCTCCGTGGGACCTTTATATACATCAATAACGTAATATAACCTAACCTAACCCAACCTAACATCTCGGCAGTAATATTTGACAACATTCCTGGCGAGTTGGCTTCTCCGTCTCCGTGGGACCTTTTTATACATCAATAACGTAATATAACCTAACCTAACCCAACCTAACATCTCGGCGGTAATATTAGAAAACATACCTGGCGAGTTGGCCTCTACGTCTCCGTGGGACCTTCATAAGCATCAATAACGAAATATAACGTAACTTAATCCAACCTATCATTTCGGTGGTAATATTTGACAACATTCCTGGCGAGTTGGCCTCTACGTATCCGTGGGATCTTTGTATACATCAATAACGTAATATAACCTAACCTAACCCAACCTAACATCTCGGCGGTAATATTTGACAACATTCCTGGCGAGTTGGCTTCTCCGTCTCCGTGGGTGCTTTATATACATCAATAACGTAATATAACCTAACCTAACCCAATTTAACATCTCGGCGGTAATATTTGAACACATTCATGGCGAGTTGGCCTCTACGTCGCCGTGGTACATTTATATACATCAATAATGTAATATAACCTAACCTAACCCAACCTATCATCTCGGCGGTAATATTTGACAACATTCCTGGCGAGTTGGCCTCTACGTATCCGTGGGATCTTTGTATACATCAATAACGTAATATAACCTAACCTAACCCAACCTAACATCTCGGCGGTAATATTTGACAACATTCCTGGCGAGTTGGCTTCTCCGTCTCCGTGGGTGCTTTATATACATCAATAACGTAATATAACCTAACCTAACCCAATTTAACATCTCGGCGGTAATATTTGAACACATTCATGGCGAGTTGGCCTCTACGTCGCCGTGGTACATTTATATACATCAATAATGTAATATAACCTAACCTAACCCAACCTATCATCTCGGCGGTAATATTTGACAACATTCCTGGCGAGTTGGCCTCTACGTCTCCGTGGGATCTTTTTATACATCAATAACGTAATATAACCTAACATAACCCAACCTAACATCTCGGCGGTAATATTTGAAAACATACCTGGCGATTTGGCCTCTACGTCTCCGTGGGACCTTTATATACGTCAATAACGTAATATAACCTAACCTAACCCAACCTAACATCTCGGCAGTAATATTTGACAACATTCCTGGCGAGTTGGCCTCTACGTCTCCGTGGGACCTTTATATACGTCAATAACGTAATATAACCTAACCTAACCCAACCTAACATCTCGGCAGTAATATTTGACAACATTCCTGGCGAGTTGGCTTCTCCGTCTCCGTGGGATCTTTTTATACATCAATAACGTAATATAACCTAACCTAACCCAACCAATCATCTCGGCGGTTATATTTGAGAACATTACTGGCGAGTTGGCTTCTCCGTTTCCGTGGGTGCTTTATATACATCAATAACGTAATATAACCTAACCTAACCCAATCTAACATCTCGGCGGTAATATTTGAACACATTCATGGCGAGTTGGCCTCTACGTCTCCGTGGTACATTTATATACATCAATAATGTAATATAACCTAACCTAACCCAACCTATCATCTCGGCGGTAATATTTGACAACATTCCTGGCGAGTTGGCCTCTACGTATCCGTGGGATCCTTATATACATCAATAACGTAATATAACCTAACCTAACCCAATCTAACATCTCGGCGGTAATACTTCAACACATTCCTGGCTTGTTGGCCTCTATGTCTCCGGGCGAACTTTATATACATCTATAACGTAATATAACCTAACCTAAACCAACCTAACATCTCGGCGGTAATATTTGAACACATTCCAGGCTTGTTGGCCTCTACGTCTCCGTGGGACCTTTATATACATCTATAACGTAATATAACCTAACCTAACCCAACCTAACATCTCGGCGGTAATACTTGAAAACATTCGTGGCGAGTTGGCTTCTCCGTCTCCGTGGGATCTTTTTATACATCAATAACGTAATATAACCTAACCTAACCCAACCTAACATCTCGGCGGTAATATTTGAACACATTCATGGCGAGTTGGCCTCTACGTCTCCGTGGGAACTTCATAACCATCAATAACGAAATATAACCTAACCTAACCCAACCTAACATCTCGGCAGTAATATTTGACAACATTCCTGGCGAGTTGGCTTCTCCGTCTCCGTGGGATCTTTTTATACATCAATAACGTAATATAACCTAACATAACCCAACCTAACATCTCGGCGGTAATATTTGAAAACATACCTGGCGAGTTGGCCTCTACGTCTCCGTGGGACCTTTATATACGTCAATAACGTAATATAACCTAACCTAACCCAACCTAACATCTCGGCAGTAATATTTGACAACATTCCTGGCGAGTTGGCTTCTCCGTCTCCGTGGGATCTTTTTATACATCAATAACGTAATATAACCTAACCTAACCCAACCAATCATCTCGGCGGTAATATTTGAGAACATTACTGGCGAGTTGGCTTCTCCGTTTCCGTGGGTGCTTTATATACATCAATAACGTAATATAACCTAACCTAACCCAATCTAACATCTCGGCGGTAATATTTGAACACATTCATGGCGAGTTGGCCTCTACGTCTCCGTGGTACATTTATATACATCAATAATGTAATATAACCTAACCTAACCCAACCTCTCATCTCGGCGGTAATATTTGACAACATTCCTGGCGAGTTGGCCTCTACGTATCCGTGGGATCCTTATATACATCAATAACGTAATATAACCTAACCTAACCCAATCTAACATCTCGGCGGTAATACTTCAACACATTCCTGGCTTGTTGGCCTCTATGTCTCCGGGCGAACTTTATATACATCTATAACGTAATATAACCTAACCTAAACCAACCTAACATCTCGGCGGTAATATTTGAACACATTCCAGGCTTGTTGGCCTCTACGTCTCCGTGGGACCTTTATATACATCTATAACGTAATATAACCTAACCTAACCCAACCTAACATCTCGGCGGTAATACTTGAAAACATTCGTGGCGAGTTGGCCTCTACGTCTCCGTGGGATCTTTTTATACATCAATAGCATAATATAACCTAACATAACCCAACCTATCATCTCGGCGGTAATATTTGAAAACATACCTGGCGAGTTGGCCTCTACGTCTCCGTGGGACCTTTATATACATCAATAACGTAATATAACCTAACATAACCCAACCTAACATCTCGGCAGTAATATTTGACAACATTCCTGGCGAGTTGGCTTCTCCGTCTCCGTGGGATCTTTTTATACATCAATAACGTAATATAACCTAACCTAACCCAACCTAACATCTCGGCGGTAATATTTGAACACATTCATGGCGAGTTGGCCTCTACGTCTCCGTGGGAACTTCATAACCATCAATAACGAAATATAACCTAACCTAACCCAACCTATCATCTCGGCGGTAATATATGACAACATTACTGGCGAGTTGGCTTCTCCGTTTCCGTGGGTGCTTTATATACATCAATAACGAAATATAACCTAACCTTTCCCAACCAATCATCTCGGCGGTAATATTTGAGAACATTACTGGCGAGTTGGCTTCTCCGTTTCCGTGGGTGCTTTATATACATCAATAACGTAATATAACCTAACCTAACCCAATCTAACATCTCGGCGGTAATATTTGAACACATTCATGGCGAGTTGGCCTCTACGTCTCCGTGGTACATTTATATACATCAATAATGTAATATAACCTAACCTAACCCAACCTATCATCTCGGCGGTAATATTTGACAACATTCCTGGCGAGTTGGCCTCTACGTATCCGTGGGATCCTTATATACATCAATAACGTAATATAGCCTAACCTGACCCAATCTAACATCTCGGCGGTAATATTTGAAAACATACATGGCGAGTTGGCCTCTACGTCTCCGTGGGACCTTTATATACATCAATAACGTAATATAACCTAACCTAACCCAACCTAACATCTCGGCGGTAATACTAAAAAACATACATGGCGAGTTGGCCTCTACGTCTCCGTGGGAGCTTTATATACATCAATAACGTAATATAACCTAACCTAACCCAATCTAACATCTCGGCGGTAATACTAAAAAACATACATGGCGAGTTGGCCTCTACGTGTCCGTGGGAACTTCATACGCATCAATAACGAAATATAACGTAACTTAATCCAACCTATCATTTCGGCGGTAATATTTGACAAAATTCCTGGCGAGTTGGCCTCTACGTCTCCGTGGGAGCTTTATATACATCAATAACGTAATATAACCTAACCTAACCCAATCTAACATCTCGGCGGTAATACTTCAGCACATTCCTGGCTTGTTGGCCTCTATGTCTCCGGGCGAACTTTATATACATCTATAACGTAATATAACCTAACCTAACCCAACCTATCATCTCGGCGGTAATATTTGACAACATTCCTGGCGAGTTGGCCTCTACGTATCCGTGGGATCTTTATATACATCAATAACGTAATATAGCCTAACCTGAACCAATCTAACATCTCGGCGGTAATATTTGAAAACATACCTGGCGAGTTGGCCTCTACGTCTCCGTGGGACCTTTATATACATCAATAACGTAATATAACCTAACCTAACCCAACCTAACATCTCGGCGGTAATACTAAAAAACATACATGGCGAGTTGGCCTCTACGTCTCCGTGGGAGCTTTATATACATCAATAACGTAATATAACTTAACCTAACCCAATCTAACATCTCGGCGGTAATATTTGAACACATTCCAGGCTTGTTGGCCTCTACGTCTCCGTGGGACCTTTATATACATCTATAACGTAATATAACCTAACCAAACCCAACCTAACATCTCGGCGGTAATACATGAAAACATTCGTGGCGAGTTGGCCTCTACGTCTCCGTGGGATCTTTTTATACATCAATAACGTAATATAACCTAACA
Organism: Xylocopa violacea; assembly: GCA_963969225.1. Lineage (NCBI taxonomy): Eukaryota > Metazoa > Arthropoda > Insecta > Hymenoptera > Apidae > Xylocopa > Xylocopa violacea. The sequence continues at coordinate 461,848 of CAXAJV010000841.1, read as the reverse complement.
TAACCCAACCTAACATCTCGGCGGTAATATTTGAAAACATACCTGGCGAGTTGGCCTCTACGTCTCCGTGGGACCTTTATATACATCAATAACGTAATATAACCTAACCTAACCCAACCTAACATCTCGGCAGTAATATTTGACAACATTCCTGGCGAGTTGGCTTCTCCGTCTCCGTGGGATCTTTTTATACATCAATAACGTAATATAACCTAACCTAACCCAACCTAACATCTCGGCGGTAATATTAGAAAACATACCTGGCGAGTTGGCCTCTACGTCTCCGTGGGACCTTCATAAGCATCAATAACGAAATATAACGTAACTTAATCCAACCTATCATTTCGGCGGTAATATTTGACAACATTCCTGGCGATTTGGCCTCTACGTATCCGTGGGATCTTTGTATACATCAATAACGTTATATAACCTAACCTAACCCAACCTAACATCTCGGCGGTAATATTTGACAACATTCCTGGCGAGTTGGCTTCTCCGTCTCCGTGAGTGCTTTATATACATCAATAACGTAATATAACCTAACCTAACCCAATTTAACATCTCGGCGGTAACATTTGAACACATTCATGGCGAGTTGGCCTCTACGTCGCCGTGATACATTTATATACATCAATAATGTAATATAACCTAACCTAACCCAACCTATCATCTCGGCGGTAATATTTGACAACATTCCTGGCGAGTTGGCCTCTACGTATCCGTGGGATCTTTGTATACATCAATAACGTAATATAACCTAACCTAACCCAACCTAACATCTCGGCGGTAATATTTGACAACATTCCTGGCGAGTTGGCTTCTCCGTCTCCGTGGGTGCTTTATATACATCAATAACGTAATATAACCTAACCTAACCCAATCTAACATCTCGGCGGTAATATTTGAACACATTCATGGCGAGTTGGCCTCTACGTCTCCGTGGGAACTTCATAACCATCAATAACGAAATATAACCTAACCTAACCCAACCAATCATCTCGGCGGTAATATTTGAGAACATTACAGGCGAGTTGGCTTCTCCGTTTCCGTGGGTGCTTTATATACATCAATAACGTAATATAACCTAACCTAACCCAATCTAACATCTCGGCGGTAATATTTGAACACATTCATGGCGAGTTGGCCTCTACGTCTCCGTGGTACATTTATATACATCAATAATGTAATATAACCTAACCTAACCCAACCTATCATCTCGGCGGTAATATTTGACAACATTCCTGGCGAGTTGGCCTCTACGTATCCGTGGGATCCTTATATACATCAATAACGTAATATAGCCTAACCTGACCCAATCTAACATCTCGGCGGTAATATTTGAAAACATACATGGCGAGTTGGCCTCTACGTCTCCGTGGGACCTTTATATACATCAATAACGTAATATAACCTAACCTAACCCAACCTAACATCTCGGCGGTAATACTAAAAAACATACATGGCGAGTTGGCCTCTACGTCTCCGTGGGAACTTCATACGCATCAATAACGAAATATAACGTAACTTAATCCAACCTATCATTTCGGCGGTAATATTTGACAAAATTCCTGGCGAGTTGGCCTCTACGTCTCCATGGGAGCTTTATATACATCAATAACGTAATATAACCTAACCTAACCCAATCTAACATCTCGGCGGTAATACTTCAACACATTCCTGGCTTGTTGGCCTCTATGTCTCCGGGCGAACTTTATATACATCTATAACGTAATATAACCTAACCTAAACCAACCTAACATCTCGGCGGTAATATTTGAACACATTCCAGGCTTGTTGGCCTCTACGTCTCCGTGGGACCTTTATATACATCTATAACGTAATATAACCTAACCTAACCCAACCTAACATCTCGGCGGTAATACTTGAAAACATTCGTGGCGAGTTGGCCTCTACGTCTCCGTGGGATCTTTTTATACATCAATAGCATAATATAACCTAACATAACCCAACCTATCATCTCGGCGGTAATATTTGAAAACATACCTGGCGAGTTGGCCTCTACGTCTCCGTGGGACCTTTATATACATCAATAACGTAATATAACCTAACCTAACCCAACCTAACATCTCGGCAGTAATATTTGACAACATTCCTGGCGAGTTGGCTTCTCCGTCTCCGTGGGATCTTTTTATACATCAATAACGTAATATAACCTAACCTAACCCAACCTAACATCTCGGCGGTAATATTTGAACACATTCATGGCGAGTTGGCCTCTACGTCTCCGTGGGAACTTCATAACCATCAATAACGAAATATAACCTAACCTAACCCAACCTATCATCTCGGCGGTAATATATGACAACATTACTGGCGAGTTGGCTTCTCCGTTTCCGTGGGTGCTTTATATACATCAATAACGAAATATAACCTAACCTTTCCCAACCAATCATCTCGGCGGTAATATTTGAACACATTCATGGCGAGTTGGCCTCTACGTCTCCGTGGTACATTTATATACATCAATAATGTAATATAACCTAACCTAACCCAACCTATCATCTCGGCGGTAATATTTGACAACATTCCTGGCGAGTTGGCCTCTACGTATCCGTGGGATCCTTATATACATCAATAACGTAATATAGCCTAACCTGACCCAATCTAACATCTCGGCGGTAATATTTGAAAACATACATGGCGAGTTGGCCTCTACGTCTCCGTGGGACCTTTATATACATCAATAACGTAATATAACCTAACCTAACCCAACCTAACATCTCGGCGGTAATACTAAAAAACATACATGGCGAGTTGGCCTCTACGTCTCCGTGGGAGCTTTATATACATCAATAACGTAATATAACCTAACCTAACCCAATCTAACATCTCGGCGGTAATACTTCAACACATTCCTGGCTTGTTGGCCTCTATGTCTCCGGGCGAACTTTATATACATCAATAACGTAATATAACCTAACCTAACCCAATCTAACATCTCGGCGGTAATATTTGAACACATTCATGGCGAGTTGGCCTCTACGTCTCCGTGGTACATTTATATACATCAATAATGTAATATAACCTAACCTAACCCAATCTAACATCTCGGCGGTAATATTTGAACACATTCATGGCGAGTTGGCCTCTACGTCTCCGTGGTACATTTATATACATCAATAATGTAATATAACCTAACCTAACCCAACCTATCATCTCGGCGGTAATATTTGACAACATTCCTGGCGAGTTGGCCTCTACGTATCCGTGGGATCCTTATATACATCAATAACGTAATATAGCCTAACCTGACCCAATCTAACATCTCGGCGGTAATATTTGAAAACATACATGGCGAGTTGGCCTCTACGTCTCCGTGGGACCTTTATATACATCAATAACGTAATATAACCTAACCTAACCCAACCTAACATCTCGGCGGTAATACTAAAAAACATACATGGCGAGTTGGCCTCTACGTCTCCGTGGGAACTTCATACGCATCAATAACGAAATATAACGTAACTTAATCCAACCTATCATTTCGGCGGTAATATTTGACAAAATTCCGGGCGAGTTGGCCTCTACGTCTCCGTGGGAGCTTTATGTACATCAATAACGTAACATAACCTAACCTAACCCAATCTAACATCTCGGCGGTAATACTTCAACACATTCCTGGCTTGTTGGCCTCTATGTCTCCGGGCGAACTTTATATACATCTATAACGTAATATAACCTAACCTAAACCAACCTAACATCTCGGCGGTAATATTTGAACACATTCCAGGCTTGTTGGCCTCTACGTCTCCGTGGGACCTTTATATACATCTATAACGTAATATAACCTAACCTAACCCAACCTAACATCTCGGCGGTAATATTTGAACACATTCATGGCGAGTTGGCCTCTACGTCTCCGTGGGAACTTCATAACCATCAATAACGAAATATAACGTAACTTAATCCAACCTATCATTTCCGCGGTAATATTTGACAACATTCCTGGCGAGTTGGCCTCTACGTCTCCGTGGGAGCTTTATATACATCAATAACGTAATATAACCTAACCTAACCCAACCTATCATCTCGGCGGTAATATTTGACAACATTACTGGCGAGTTGGCTTCTCCGTTTCCGTGGGTGCTTTATATACATCAATAACATAATATAACCTAACCTAACCCAACCTAACATCTCGGCGGTAATATTTGAACACATTCATGGCGAGTTGGCCTCTACGTCACCGTGGGAACTTCATAACCATCAATAACGAAATATAACCTAACCTAACCCAACCTATCATCTCGGCTTTAATATTTGAAAACATACCTGGCGAGTTGGCCTCTACGTCTCCGTGGGACCTTTATATACATCAATAACGTAATATAACCTAACCTAACCCAACCTAACATCTCGGCGGTAATATTAAAAAACATACATGGCGAGTTGGCCTCTACGTCTCCGTGGGAACTTCATACGCATCAATAACGAAATATAACGTAACTTAATCCAACCTATCATTTCGGCGGTAATATTAAAAAACATACATGGCGAGTTGGCCTCTACGTCTCCGTGGGAAATTCATAAGCATCAATAACGAAATATAACGTAACTTAATCCAACCTATCATTTCGGCGGTAATATTTGACAACATTCCTGGCGAGTTGGCCTCTACGTCTCCGTGGGAGCTTTATATATATCAATAACGTAATATAACCTAACCTAACCCAACCTATCATCTCGGCGGTAATATTTGACAACATTACTGGCGAGTTGGCCTCTACGTCTCCGTGGGACCTTTATATACATCAATAACGTTATATAACCTAACCTAACACAACCTAAAATCTCGGCGGTAATATTTGACAACATTCCTGGCGAGTTGGCTTCTCCGTCTCCGTTTGACCTTCATAAACATCAATAACGTAATATAACCTAACCTAACCCAACCTATCATCTCGGCGGTAATATTTGACAACATTCCTGGCGAGTTGGCCTCTACGTATCCGTGGGATCTTTGTATACATCAATAACGTAATATAACCTAACCTAACCCAACCTAACATCTCGGCGGTAATATTTGACAACATTCCTGGCGAGTTGGCCTCTACGTATCCGTGGGATCTTTGTATACATCAATAACGTAATATAACCTAACCTAACCCAACCTAACATCTCGGCGGTAATATTTGACAACATTCCTGGCGAGTTGGCTTCTCCGTCTCCGTGGGTGCTTTATATACATCAATAACGTAATATAACCTAACCTAACCCAATCTAACATCTCGGCGGTAATATTTGAACACATTCATGGCGAGTTGGCCTCTACGTCTCCGTGGGAACTTCATAACCATCAATAACGAAATATAACCTAACCTAACCCAACCAATCATCTCGGCGGTAATATTTGAGAACATTACTGGCGAGTTGGCTTCTCCGTTTCCGTGGGTGCTTTATATACATCAATAACGTAATATAACCTAACCTAACCCAACCTAACATCTCGGCGGTAATATTTGAACACATTCATGGCGAGTTGGCCTCTACGTCTCCGTGGTACATTTATATACATCAATAATGTAATATAACCTAACCTAACCCAACCTATCATCTCGGCGGTAATATTTGACAACATTCCTGGCGAGTTGGCTTCTCCGTCTCCGTGGGATCTTTTTATACATCAATAACGTAATATAACCTAACCTAACCCAACCTAACATCTCGGCGGTAATATTTGAACACATTCATGGCGAGTTGGCCTCTACGTCTCCGTGGGAACTTCATAACCATCAATAACGAAATATAACCTAACCTAACCTAACCTATCATCTCGGCGGTAATATATGACAACATTACTGGCGAGTTGGCTTCTCCGTTTCCGTGGGTGCTTTATATACATCAATAACGTAATATAACCTAACCTAACCCAACCTAACATCTCGGCAGTAATATTTGACAACATTCCTGGCGAGTTGGCTTCTCCGTCTCCGTGGGATCTTTTTATACATCAATAACGTAATATAACCTAACCTAACCCAACCTAACATCTCGGCGGTAATATTAGAAAACATACCTGGCGAGTTGGCCTCTACGTCTCCGTGGGACCTTCATAAGCATCAATAACGAAATATAACGTAACTTAATCCAACTTATCATTTCGGCGGTAATATTTGACAACATTCCTAGCGAGTTGGCCTCTACGTATCCGTGGGATCTTTGTATACATCAATAACGTAATATAACCTAACCTAACCCAACCTAACATCTCGGCGGTAATATTTGACAACATTCCTGGCGAGTTGGCTTCTCCGTCTCCGTGGGTGCTTTATATACATCAATAACGTAATATAACCTAACCTAACCCAACCTAACATCTCGGCGGTAATATTTGAACACATTCATGGCGAGTTGGCCTCTACGTCTCCGTGGTACATTTATATACATCAATAATGTGATATAACCTAACCTAACCCAACCTATCATCTCGGCGGTAATATTTGACAACATTCCTGGCGAGTTGGCCTCTACGTATCCGTGGGATCCTTATATACATCAATAACGTAATATAGCCTAACCTGACCCAATCTAACATCTCGGCGGTAATATTTGAAAACATACATGGCGAGTTGGCCTCTACGTCTCCGTGGGACCTTTATATACATCAATAACGTAATATAACCTAACCTAACCCAACCTAACATCTCGGCGGTAATACTAAAAAACATACATGGCGAGTTGGCCTCTACGTCTCCGTGGGAACTTCATACGCATCAATAACGAAATATAACGTAACTTAATCCAACCTATCATTTCGGCGGTAATATTTGACAAAATTCCGGGCGAGTTGGCCTCTACGTCTCCGTGGGAGCTTTATGTACATCAATAACGTAATATAACCTAACCTAACCCAATCTAACATCTCGGCGGTAATACTTCAACACATTCCTGGCTTGTTGGCATCTATGTCTCCGGGCGAACTTTATATACATCTATAACGTAATATAACCTAACCTAAACCAACCTAACATCTCGGTGGTAATATTTGAACACATTCCAGGCTTGTTGGCCTCTACGTCTCCGTGGGACCTTTATATACATCTATAACGTAATATAACCTAACCTAACCCAACCTAACATCTCGGCGGTAATATTTGAACACATTCATGGCGAGTTGGCCTCTACGTCTCCGTGGTACATTTATATACATCAATAACGTAATATAACCTAACCTAAGCCAACCTATCATCTCGGCGGTAATATTTGACAACATTCCTGGCGAGTTGGCCTCTACGTATCCGTGGGATCTTTATATACATCAATAACGTAATATAACCTAACCTAACACAATCTAACATCTCGGCGGTAATATTTGAACATATTCCTGGCTTGTTGGCCTCTACGTCTCCGTGGGAACTTTATATACATCTATAACGTAATATAACCTAACCTAACACAACCTAACATCTCCGCGGTAATGTTTGAACACATTCCTGGCTTGTTGGCCTCTACGTCTCCGTGGGACCTTTATATACATCAATAACGTAATATAACCTAACCTAACCCAATCTAACATCTCGGCGGTAATATTTGAACACATTCCTGGCTTGTTGGCCTCTACGTCTCCGTGGGATCTTTATATACATCAATATCGTAATATAACCTAACCTAACCCAATCTAACATCTCGGCGGTAATACTTCAACACATTCCTGGCTTGTTGGACTCTATGTCTCCGGGCGAACTTTATATACATCTATAACGTAATATAACCTAACCTAAACCAACCTAACATCTCGGCGGTAATATTTGAACACATTACAGGCTTGTTGGCCTCTACGTCTCCGTGGGACCTTTATATACATCTATAACGTAATATAACCTAACCTAACCCAAGCTAACATCTCGGCGGTAATACTTGAAAACATTCGTGGCGAGTTGGCCTCTACGTCTCCGTGGGATCTTTTTATACATCAATAACGTAATATAACCTAACATAACCCAACCTAACATCTCGGCGGTAATATTTGAAAACATACCTGGCGAGTTGGCCTCTACGTCTCCGTGGGAGCTTCATAAGCATCAATAACGAAATATTACGTACCTTAATCCAACCTGTCATTTCGGCGGTAATATTTGATAACATTCCTGGCGAGTTGGCCTCTACGTATCCGTGGGATCTTTGTATACATCAATAACGTAATATAACCTAACCTAACCCAACCTAACATCTCGGCGGTAATATTTGACAACATTCCTGGCGAGTTGGCTTCTCCGTCTCCGTGGGTGCTTTATATACATCAATAACGTAATATAACCTAACCTAACCCAATCTAACATCTCGGCGGTAATATTTGAACACATTCATGGCGAGTTGGCCTCTACGTCTCCGTGGGAACTTCATAACCATCAATAACGAAATATAACCTAACCTAACCCAACCAATCATCTCGGCGGTAATATTTGAGAACATTACTGGCGAGTTGGCTTCTCCGTTTCCGTGGGTGCTTTATATACATCAATAACGTAATATAACCTAACCTAACCCAACCTAACATCTCGGCGGTAATATTTGAACACATTCATGGCGAGTTGGCCTCTACGTCTCCGTGGTACATTTATATACATCAATAATGTAATATAACCTAACCTAACCCAACCTATCATCTCGGCGGTAATATTTGACAACATTCCTGGCGAGTTGGCTTCTCCGTCTCCGTGGGATCTTTTTATACATCAATAACGTAATATAACCTAACCTAACCCAACCTAACATCTCGGCGGTAATATTTGAACACATTCATGGCGAGTTGGCCTCTACGTCTCCGTGGGAACTTCATAACCATCAATAACGAAATATAACCTAACCTAACCTAACCTATCATCTCGGCGGTAATATATGACAACATTACTGGCGAGTTGGCTTCTCCGTTTCCGTGGGTGCTTTATATACATCAATAACGTAATATAACCTAACCTAACCCAACCTAACATCTCGGCAGTAATATTTGACAACATTCCTGGCGAGTTGGCTTCTCCGTCTCCGTGGGATCTTTTTATACATCAATAACGTAATATAACCTAACCTAACCCAACCTAACATCTCGGCGGTAATATTAGAAAACATACCTGGCGAGTTGGCCTCTACGTCTCCGTGGGACCTTCATAAGCATCAATAACGAAATATAACGTAACTTAATCCAACTTATCATTTCGGCGGTAATATTTGACAACATTCCTAGCGAGTTGGCCTCTACGTATCCGTGGGATCTTTGTATACATCAATAACGTAATATAACCTAACCTAACCCAACCTAACATCTCGGCGGTAATATTTGACAACATTCCTGGCGAGTTGGCTTCTCCGTCTCCGTGGGTGCTTTATATACATCAATAACGTAATATAACCTAACCTAACCCAACCTAACATCTCGGCGGTAATATTTGAACACATTCATGGCGAGTTGGCCTCTACGTCTCCGTGGTACATTTATATACATCAATAATGTAATATAACCTAACCTAACCCAACCTATCATCTCGGCGGTAATATTTGACAACATTCCTGGCGAGTTGGCCTCTACGTATCCGTGGGATCCTTATATACATCAATAACGTAATATAGCCTAACCTGACCCAATCTAACATCTCGGCGGTAATATTTGAAAACATACATGGCGAGTTGGCCTCTACGTCTCCGTGGGACCTTTATATACATCAATAACGTAATATAACCTAACCTAACCCAACCTAACATCTCGGCGGTAATACTAAAAAACATACATGGCGAGTTGGCCTCTACGTCTCCGTGGGAACTTCATACGCATCAATAACGAAATATAACGTAACTTAATCCAACCTATCATTTCGGCGGTAATATTTGACAAAATTCCGGGCGAGTTGGCCTCTACGTCTCCGTGGGAGCTTTATGTACATCAATAACGTAATATAACCTAACCTAACCCAATCTAACATCTCGGCGGTAATACTTCAACACATTCCTGGCTTGTTGGCATCTATGTCTCCGGGCGAACTTTATATACATCTATAACGTAATATAACCTAACCTAAACCAACCTAACATCTCGGCGGTAATATTTGAACACATTCCAGGCTTGTTGGCCTCTACGTCTCCGTGGGACCTTTATATACATCTATAACGTAATATAACCTAACCTAACCCAACCTAACATCTCGGCGGTAATATTTGAACACATTCATGGCGAGTTGGCCTCTACGTCTCCGTGGGAACTTCATAACCATCAATAACGAAATATAACGTAACTTAATCCAACCTATCATTTCGGCGGTAATATTTGACAACATTCCTGGCGAGTTGGCCTCTACGTCTCCGTGGGAGCTTTATATACATCAATAACGTAATATAACCTAACCTAACCCAACCTATCATCTCGGCGGTAATATTTGACAACATTACTGGCGAGTTGGCCTCTACGTCTCCGTGGGACCTTTATATACATCAATAACGTTATATAACCTAACCTAACACAACCTAAAATCTCGGCGGTAATATTTGACAACATTCCTGGCGAGTTGGCTTCTCCGTCTCCGTTTGACCTTCATAAACATCAATAACGTAATATAACCTAACCTAACCCAACCTAACATCTCGGCGGTAATATTTGACATCATTCCTGGCGAGTTGGCCTCTACGTCTCCGTGGGTGCTTTATATACATCAATAACGTAATATAACCTAACCTAACCCAATCTAACATCTCGGCGGTAATATTTGAACACATTCATGGCGAGTTGGCCTCTACGTCTCCGTGGTACATTTATATACATCAATAACGTAATATAACCTAACCTAAGCCAACCTATCATCTCGGCGGTAATATTTGACAACATTCCTGGCGAGTTGGCCTCTACGTATCCGTGGGATCTTTATATACATCAATAACGTAATATAACCTAACCTAACACAATCTAACATCTCGGCGGTAATATTTGAACATATTCCTGGCTTGTTGGCCTCTACGTCTCCGTGGGAACTTCATAACCATCAATAACGAAATATAACCTAACCTAACCCAACCAATCATCTCGGCGGTAATATTTGAGAACATTACTGGCGAGTTGGCTTCTCCGTTTCCGTGGGTGCTTTATATACATCAATAACGTAATATAACCTAACCTAACCCAATCTAACATCTCGGCGGTAATATTTGAACACATTCATGGCGAGTTGGCCTCTACGTCTCTGTGGTACATTTATATACATCAATAATGTAATATAACCTAACCTAACCCAACCTATCATCTCGGCGGTAATATTTGACAACATTCCTGGCGAGTTGGCTTCTCCGTCTCCGTGGGATCTTTTTATACATCAATAACGTAATATAACCTAACCTAACCCAACCTAACATCTCGGCGGTAATATTTGAACACATTCATGGCGAGTTGGCCTCTACGTCTCCGTGGGAACTTCATAACCATCAATAACGAAATATAACCTAACCTAACCCAACCTATCATCTCGGCGGTAATATATGACAACATTACTGGCGAGTTGGCTTCTCCGTTTCCGTGGGTGCTTTATATACATCAATAACGTAATATAACCTAACCTAACCCAACCTAACATCTCGGCGGTAATATTAGAAAACATACCTGGCGAGTTGGACTCTACGTCTCCGTGGGACCTTCATAAGCATCAATAACGAAATATAACGTAACTTAATCCAACTTATCATTTCGGCGGTAATATTTGACAACATTCCTAGCGAGTTGGCCTCTACGTATCCGTGGGATCTTTGTATACATCAATAACGTAATATAACCTAACCTAACCCAACCTAACATCTCGGCGGTAATATTTGACAACATTCCTGGCGAGTTGGCTTCTCCGTCTCCGTGGGTGCTTTATATACATCAATAACGTAATATAACCTAACCTAACCCAACCTAACATCTCGGCGGTAATATTTGAACACATTCATGGCGAGTTGGCCTCTACGTCACCGTGGGAACTTCATAACCATCAATAACGAAATATAACCTAACCTAACCCAACCTATCATCTCGGCGGTAATATTTGACAACATTCCTGGCGAGTTGGCTTCTCCGTCTCCGTGGGTGCTTTATATACATCAATAACGTAATATAACCTAACCTAACCCAATCTAACATCTCGGCGGTAATATTTGAACACATTCATGGCGAGTTGGCCTCTACGTCTCCGTGGGAACTTCATAACCATCAATAACGAAATATAACCTAACCTAACCCAACCTAACATCTCGGCGGTAATATTTGAACACATTCATGGCGAGTTGGCCTCTACGTCTCCGTGGGAACTTCATAACCATCAATAACGAAATATAACGTAACTTAATCCAACCTATCATTTCGGCGGTAATATTTGACAACATTCCTGGCGAGTTGGCCTCTACGTCTCCGTGGGAGCTTTATATACATCAATAACGTAATATAACCTAACCTAACCCAACCTATCATCTCGGCGGTAATATTTGACAACATTACTGGCGAGTTGGCTTCTCCGTTTCCGTGGGTGCTTTATATACATCAATAACGTAATATAACCTAACCTAACCCAATCTAACATCTCGGCGGTAATATTTGAACACATTCATGGCGAGTTGGCCTCTACGTCTCCGTGGTACATTTATATACATCAATAATGTAATATAACCTAACCTAACCCAACCTATCATCTCGGCTTTAATATTTGAAAACATACCTGGCGAGTTGGCCTCTACGTCTCCGTGGGACCTTTATATACATCAATAACGTAATATAACCTAACCTAACCCAACCTAACATCTCGGCGGTGATATTAAAAAACATACATGGCGAGTTGGCCTCTACGTCTCCGTGGGAACTTCATACGCATCAAAAACGAAATATAACGTAACTTAATCCAACTTATCATTTCGGCGGTAATATTAAAAATCATACATGGCGAGTTGGCCTCTACGTCTCCGTGGGAAATTCATAAGCATCAATAACGAAATATAACGTAACTTAATCCAACCTATCATTTCGGCGGTAATATTTGACAACATTCCTGGCGAGTTGGCCTCTACGTCTCCGTGGGAGCTTTATATACATCAATAACGTAATATAACCTAACCTAACCCAACCTATCATCTCGGCGGTAATATTTGACAACATTACTGGCGAGTTGGCCTCTACGTCTCCGTGGGACCTTTATATACATCAATAACGTTATATAACCTAACCTAACACAACCTAAAATCTCGGCGGTAATATTTGACAACATTCCTGGCGAGTTGGCTTCTCCGTCTCCGTTTGACCTTCATAAACATCAATAACGTAATATAACCTAACCTAACCCAACCTAACATCTCGGCGGTAATATTTGACATCATTCCTGGCGAGTTGGCCTCTACGTCTCCGTGGGTGCTTTATATACATCAATAACGTAATATAACCTAACCTAACCCAATCTAACATCTCGGCGGTAATATTTGAACACATTCATGGCGAGTTGGCCTCTACGTCTCCGTGGTACATTTATATACATCAATAACGTAATATAACCTAACCTAAGCCAACCTATCATCTCGGCGGTAATATTTGACAACATTCCTGGCGAGTTGGCCTCTACGTATCCGTGGGATCTTTATATACATCAATAACGTAATATAACCTAACCTAACACAATCTAACATCTCGGCGGTAATATTTGAACATATTCCTGGCTTGTTGGCCTCTACGTCTCCGTGGGAACTTTATATACATCTATAACGTAATATAACCTAACCTAACACAACCTAACATCTCCGCGGTAATGTTTGAACACATTCCTGGCTTGTTGGCCTCTACGTCTCCGTGGGACCTTTATATACATCAATAACGTAATATAACCTAACCTAACCCAATCTAACATCTCGGCGGTAATATTTGAACACATTCCTGGCTTGTTGGCCTCTACGTCTCCGTGGGATCTTTATATACATCAATATCGTAATATAACCTAACCTAACCCAATCTAACATCTCGGCGGTAATACTTCAACACATTCCTGGCTTGTTGGACTCTATGTCTCCGGGCGAACTTTATATACATCTATAACGTAATATAACCTAACCTAAACCGACCTAACATCTCGGCGGTAATATTTGAACACATTCCAGGCTTGTTGGCCTCTACGTCTCCGTGGGACCTTTATATACATCTATAACGTAATATAACCTAACCTAACCCAAGCTAACATCTCGGCGGTAATACTTGAAAACATTCGTGGCGAGTTGGCCTCTACGTCTCCGTGGGATCTTTTTATACATCAATAACGTAATATAACCTAACATAACCCAACCTAACATCTCGGCGGTAATATTTGAAAACATACCTGGCGAGTTGGCCTCTACGTCTCCGTGGGAGCTTCATAAGCATCAATAACGAAATATTACGTACCTTAATCCAACCTATCATTTCGGCGGTAATATTTGATAACATTCCTGGCGAGTTGGCCTCTACGTATCCGTGGGATCTTTGTATACATCAATAACGTAATATAACCTAACCTAACCCAACCTAACATCTCGGCGGTAATATTTGACAACATTCCTGGCGAGTTGGCTTCTCCGTCTCCGTGGGTGCTTTATATACATCAATAACGTAATATAACCTAACCTAACCCAATCTAACATCTCGGCGGTAATATTTGAACACATTCATGGCGAGTTGGCCTCTACGTCTCCGTGGGAACTTCATAACCATCAATAACGAAATATAACCTAACCTAACCCAACCAATCATCTCGGCGGTAATATTTGAGAACATTACTGGCGAGTTGGCTTCTCCGTTTCCGTGGGTGCTTTATATACATCAATAACGTAATATAACCTAACCTAACCCAATCTAACATCTCGGCGGTAATATTTGAACACATTCATGGCGAGTTGGCCTCTACGTCTCTGTGGTACATTTATATACATCAATAATGTAATATAACCTAACCTAACCCAACCTATCATCTCGGCGGTAATATTTGACAACATTCCTGGCGAGTTGGCTTCTCCGTCTCCGTGGGATCTTTTTATACATCAATAACGTAATATAACCTAACCTAACCCAACCTAACATCTCGGCGGTAATATTTGAACACATTCATGGCGAGTTGGCCTCTACGTCTCCGTGGGAACTTCATAACCATCAATAACGAAATATAACCTAACCTAACCCAACCTATCATCTCGGCGGTAATATATGACAACATTACTGGCGAGTTGGCTTCTCCGTTTCCGTGGGTGCTTTATATACATCAATAACGTAATATAACCTAACCTAACCCAACCTAACATCTCGGCGGTAATATTAGAAAACATACCTGGCGAGTTGGCCTCTACGTCTCCGTGGGACCTTCATAAGCATCAATAACGAAATATAACGTAACTTAATCCAACTTATCATTTCGGCGGTAATATTTGACAACATTCCTAGCGAGTTGGCCTCTACGTATCCGTGGGATCTTTGTATACATCAATAACGTAATATAACCTAACCTAACCCAACCTAACATCTCGGCGGTAATATTTGACAACATTCCTGGCGAGTTGGCTTCTCCGTCTCCGTGGGTGCTTTATATACATCAATAACGTAATATAACCTAACCTAACCCAACCTAACATCTCGGCGGTAATATTTGAACACATTCATGGCGAGTTGGCCTCTACGTCACCGTCTGAACTTCATAACCATCAATAACGAAATATAACCTAACCTAACCCAACCTATCATCTCGGCGGTAATATTTGACAACATTCCTGGCGAGTTGGCTTCTCCGTCTCCGTGGGTGCTTTATATACATCAATAACGTAATATAACCTAACCTAACCCAATCTAACATCTCGGCGGTAATATTTGAACACATTCATGGCGAGTTGGCCTCTACGTCTCCGTGGGAACTTCATAACCATCAATAACGAAATATAACCTAACCTAACCCAACCTAACATCTCGGCGGTAATATTTGAACACATTCATGGCGAGTTGGCCTCTACGTCTCCGTGGGAACTTCATAACCATCAATAACGAAATATAACGTAACTTAATCCAACCTATCATTTCGGCGGTAATATTTGACAACATTCCTGGCGAGTTGGCCTCTACGTCTCCGTGGGAGCTTTATATACATCAATAACGTAATATAACCTAACCTAACCCAACCTATCATCTCGGCGGTAATATTTGACAACATTACTGGCGAGTTGGCTTCTCCGTTTCCGTGGGTGCTTTATATACATCAATAACGTAATATAACCTAACCTAACCCAATCTAACATCTCGGCGGTAATATTTGAACACATTCATGGCGAGTTGGCCTCTACGTCTCCGTGGTACATTTATATACATCAATAATGTAATATAACCTAACCTAACCCAACCTATCATCTCGGCTTTAATATTTGAAAACATACCTGGCGAGTTGGCCTCTACGTCTCCGTGGGACCTTTATATACATCAATAACGTAATATAACCTAACCTAACCCAACCTAACATCTCGGCGGTGATATTAAAAAACATACATGGCGAGTTGGCCTCTACGTCTCCGTGGGAACTTCATACGCATCAAAAACGAAATATAACGTAACTTAATCCAACTTATCATTTCGGCGGTAATATTAAAAAACATACATGGCGAGTTGGCCTCTACGTCTCCGTGGGAAATTCATAAGCATCAATAACGAAATATAACGTAACTTAATCCAACCTATCATTTCGGCGGTAATATTTGACAACATTCCTGGCGAGTTGGCCTCTACGTCTCCGTGGGAGCTTTATATACATCAATAACGTAATATAACCTAACCTAACCCAACCTATCATCTCGGCGGTAATATTTGACAACATTACTGGCGAGTTGGCCTCTACGTCTCCGTGGGACCTTTATATACATCAATAACGTTATATAACCTAACCTAACACAACCTAAAATCTCGGCGGTAATATTTGACAACATTCCTGGCGAGTTGGCTTCTCCGTCTCCGTGGGTGCTTTATATACATCAATAACGTAATATAACCTAACCTAACCCAATCTAACATCTCGGCGGTAATATTTGAACACATTCATGGCGAGTTGGCCTCTACGTCTCCGTGGGAACTTCATAACCATCAATAACGAAATATAACCTAACCTAACCCAACCTAACATCTCGGCGGTAATATTTGACAACATTCCTGGCGAGTTGGCTTCTCCGTCTCCGTGGGTGCTTTATATACATCAATAACGTAATATAACCTAACCTAACCCAACCTAACATCTCGGCGGTAATATTTGAACACATTCATGGCGAGTTGGCCTCTACGTCTCCGTGGTACATTTATATACATCAATAATGTAATATAACCTAACCTAACCCAACCTATCATCTCGGCGGTAATATTTGACAACATTCCTGGCGAGTGGCCTCTACGTATCCGTGGGATCCTTATATACATCAATAACGTAATATAGCCTAACCTGACCCAATCTAACATCTCGGCGGTAATATTTGAAAACATACATGGCGAGTTGGCCTCTACGTCTCCGTGGGACCTTTATATACATCAATAACGTAATATAACCTAACCTAACCCAACCTAACATCTCGGCGGTAATACTAAAAAACATACATGGCGAGTTGGCCTCTACGTCTCCGTGGGAACTTCATACGCATCAATAACGAAATATAACGTAACTTAATCCAACCTATCATTTCGGCGGTAATATTTGACAAAATTCCGGGCGAGTTGGCCTCTACGTCTCCGTGGGAGCTTTATGTACATCAATAACGTAATATAACCTAACCTAACCCAATCTAACATCTCGGCGGTAATACTTCAACACATTCCTGGCTTGTTGGCATCTATGTCTCCGGGCGAACTTTATATACATCTATAACGTAATATAACCTAACCTAAACCAACCTAACATCTCGGCGGTAATATTTGAACACATTCCAGGCTTGTTGGCCTCTACGTCTCCGTGGGAACTTTATATACATCTATAACGTAATATAACCTAACCTAACCCAACCTAAAATCTCGGCGGTAATATTTGACAACATTCCTGGCGAGTTGGCTTCTCCGTCTCCGTTTGACCTTCATAAACATCAATAACGTAATATAACCTAACCTAACCCAACCAATCATCTCGGCGGTAATATTTGACAACATTCCTGGCGAGTTGGCTTCTCCGTCTCCGTGGGATCTTTTTATACATCAATAACGTAATATAACCTAACCTAACCCAACCTAACATCTCGGCGGTAATATTTGAACACATTCATGGCGAGTTGGCCTCTACGTCTCCGTGGGAACTTCATAACCATCAATAACGAAATATAACCTAACCTAACCCAACCTATCATCTCGGCGGTAATATATGACAACATTACTGGCGAGTTGGCTTCTCCGTTTCCGTGGGTGCTTTATATACATCAATAACGTAATATAACCTAACCTAACCCAACCTAACATCTCGGCGGTAATATTAGAAAACATACCTGGCGAGTTGGCCTCTACGTCTCCGTGGGACCTTCATAAGCATCAATAACGAAATATAACGTAACTTAATCCAACTTATCATTTCGGCGGTAATATTTGACAACATTCCTAGCGAGTTGGCCTCTACGTATCCGTGGGATCTTTGTATACATCAATAACGTAATATAACCTAAACTAACCCAACCTAACATCTCGGCGGTAATATTTGACAACATTCCTGGCGAGTTGGCTTCTCCGTCTCCGTGGGTGCTTTATATACATCAATAACGTAATATAACCTAACCTAACCCAACCTAACATCTCGGCGGTAATATTTGAACACATTCATGGCGAGTTGGCCTCTACGTCACCGTGGGAACTTCATAACCATCAATAACGAAATATAACCTAACCTAACCCAACCTATCATCTCGGCGGTAATATTTGACAACATTCCTGGCGAGTTGGCTTCTCCGTCTCCGTGGGATCTTTTTATACATCAATAACGTAATATAACCTAACCTAACCCAATCTAACATCTCGGCGGTAATATTTGAACACATTCATGGCGAGTTGGCCTCTACGTCTCCGTGGGAACTTCATAACCATCAATAACGAAATATAACCTAACCTAACCCAACCAATCATCTCGGCAGTAATATTTGAGAACATTACTGGCGAGTTGGCTTCTCCGTTTCCGTGGGTGCTTTATATACATCAATAACGTAATATAACCTAACCTAACCCAATCTAACATCTCGGCGGTAATATTTGAACACATTCATGGCGAGTTGGCCTCTACGTCTCCGTGGGAACTTCATAACCATCAATAACGAAATATAACCTAACCTAACCCAACCAATCATCTCGGCAGTAATATTTGAGAACATTACTGGCGAGTTGGCTTCTCCGTTTCCGTGGGTGCTTTATATACATCAATAACGTAATATAACCTAACCTAACCCAATCTAACATCTCGGCGGTAATATTTGAACACATTCATGGCGAGTTGGCCTCTACGTCTCCGTGGTACATTTATATACATCAATAATGTAATATAACCTAACCTAACCCAACCTATCATCTCGGCGGTAATATTTGACAACATTCCTGGCGAGTTGGCTTCTCCGTCTCCGTGGGATCTTTTTATACATCAATAACGTAATATAACCTAACCTAACCCAACCTAACATCTCGGCGGTAATATTTGAACACATTCATGGCGAGTTGGCCTCTACGTCTCCGTGGGAACTTCATAACCATCAATAACGAAATATAACCTAACCTAACCCAACCTATCATCTCGGCGGTAATATATGACAACATTACTGGCGAGTTGGCTTCTCCGTTTCCGTGGGTGCTTTGTATACATCAATAACGTAATATAACCTAACCTAACCCAACCTAACATCTCGGCAGTAATATTTGACAACATTCCTGGCGAGTTGGCTTCTCCGTCTCCGTGGGATCTTTTTATACATCAATAACGTAATATAACCTAACCTAACCCAACCTAACATCTCGGCGGTAATATTAGAAAACATACCTGGCGAGTTGGCCTCTACGTCTCCGTGGGACCTTCATAAGCATCAATAACGAAATATAACGTAACTTAATCCAACTTATCATTTCGGCGGTAATATTTGACAACATTCCTAGCGAGTTGGCCTCTACGTATCCGTGGGATCTTTGTATACATCAATAACGTAATATAACCTAACCTAACCCAACCTAACATCTCGGCGGTAATATTTGACAACATTCCTGGCGAGTTGGCTTCTCCGTCTCCGTGGGTGCTTTATATACATCAATAACGTAATATAACCTAACCTAACCCAACCTAACATCTCGGCGGTAATATTTGAACACATTCATGGCGAGTTGGCCTCTACGTCTCCGTGGTACATTTATATACATCAATAATGTAATATAACCTAACCTAACCCAACCTATCATCTCGGCGGTAATATTTGACAACATTCCTGGCGAGTTGGCCTCTACGTATCCGTGGGATCCTTATATACATCAATAACGTAATATAGCCTAACCTGACCCAATCTAACATCTCGGCGGTAATATTTGAAAACATACATGGCGAGTTGGCCTCTACGTCTCCGTGGGACCTTTATATACATCAATAACGTAATATAACCTAACCTAACCCAACCTAACATCTCGGCGGTAATACTAAAAAACATACATGGCGAGTTGGCCTCTACGTCTCCGTGGGAACTTCATACGCATCAATAACGAAATATAACGTAACTTAATCCAACCTATCATTTCGGCGGTAATATTTGACAAAATTCCGGGCGAGTTGGCCTCTACGTCTCCGTGGGAGCTTTATGTACATCAATAACGTAATATAACCTAACCTAACCCAATCTAACATCTCGGCGGTAATACTTCAACACATTCCTGGCTTGTTGGCCTCTATGTCTCCGGGCGAACTTTATATACATCTATAACGTAATATAACCTAACCTAAACCAACCTAACATCTCGGCGGTAATATTTGAACACATTCCAGGCTTGTTGGCCTCTACGTCTCCGTGGGACCTTTATATACATCTATAACGTAATATAACCTAACCTAACCCAACCTAACATCTCGGCGGTAATATTTGAACACATTCATGGCGAGTTGGCCTCTACGTCTCCGTGGGAGCTTCATAAGCATCAATAACGAAATATTACGTACCTTAATCCAACCTATCATTTCGGCGGTAATATTTGATAACATTCCTGGCGAGTTGGCCTCTACGTATCCGTGGGATCTTTGTATACATCAATAACGTAATATAACCTAACCTAACCCAACCTAACATCTCGGCGGTAATATTTGACAACATTCCTGGCGAGTTGGCTTCTCCGTCTCCGTGGGTGCTTTATATACATCAATAACGTAATATAACCTAACCTAACCCAATCTAACATCTCGGCGGTAATATTTGAACACATTCATGGCGAGTTGGCCTCTACGTCTCCGTGGGAACTTCATAACCATCAATAACGAAATATAACCTAACCTAACCCAACCAATCATCTCGGCGGTAATATTTGAGAACATTACTGGCGAGTTGGCTTCTCCGTTTCCGTGGGTGCTTTATATACATCAATAACGTAATATAACCTAACCTAACCCAATCTAACATCTCGGCGGTAATATTTGAACACATTCATGGCGAGTTGGCCTCTACGTCTCTGTGGTACATTTATATACATCAATAATGTAATATAACCTAACCTAACCCAACCTAACATCTCGGCGGTAATATTTGACAACATTCCTGGCGAGTTGGCTTCTCCGTCTCCGTGGGTGCTTTATATACATCAATAACGTAATATAACCTAACCTAACCCAACCTAACATCTCGGCGGTAATATTTGAACACATTCATGGCGAGTTGGCCTCTACGTCACCGTGGGAACTTCATAACCATCAATAACGAAATATAACCTAACCTAACCCAACCTATCATCTCGGCGGTAATATTTGACAACATTCCTGGCGAGTTGGCTTCTCCGTCTCCGTGGGTGCTTTATATACATCAATAACGTAATATAACCTAACCTAACCCAA
Organism: Xylocopa violacea; assembly: GCA_963969225.1. Taxonomy (NCBI): domain Eukaryota; kingdom Metazoa; phylum Arthropoda; class Insecta; order Hymenoptera; family Apidae; genus Xylocopa; species Xylocopa violacea. The sequence goes on along the minus strand of CAXAJV010000841.1, from coordinate 439,823 downwards.
TCTAACATCTCGGCGGTAATATTTGAACACATTCATGGCGAGTTGGCCTCTACGTCTCCGTGGGAACTTCATAACCATCAATAACGAAATATAACCTAACCTAACCCAACCAATCATCTCGGCAGTAATATTTGCGAACATTACTGGCGACTTGGCTTCTCCGTTTCCGTGGGTGCTTTATATACATCAATAACGTAATATAACCTAACCTAACCCAATCTAACATCTCGGCGGTAATATTTGAACACATTCATGGCGAGTCGGCCTCTACGTCTCCGTGGGAACTTCATAACCATCAATAACGAAATATAACCTAACCTAACCCAACCAATCATCTCGGCAGTAATATTTGAGAACATTACTGGCGAGTTGGCTTCTCCGTTTCCGTGGGTGCTTTATATACATCAATAACGTAATATAACCTAACCTAACCCAATCTAACATCTCGGCGGTAATATTTGAACACATTCATGGCGAGTTGGCCTCTACGTCTCCGTGGTACATTTATATACATCAATAATGTAATATAACCTAACCTAACCCAACCTATCATCTCGGCGGTAATATTTGACAACATTCCTGGCGAGTTGGCTTCTCCGTCTCCGTGGGATCTTTTTATACATCAATAACGTAATATAACCTAACCTAACCCAACCTAACATCTCGGCGGTAATATTTGAACACATTCATGGCGAGTTGGCCTCTACGTCTCCGTGGGAACTTCATAACCATCAATAACGAAATATAACCTAACCTAACCCAACCTATCATCTCGGCGGTAATATATGACAACATTACTGGCGAGTTGGCTTCTCCGTTTCCGTGGGTGCTTTATATACATCAATAACGTAATATAACCTAACCTAACCCAACCTAACATCTCGGCAGTAATATTTGACAACATTCCTGGCGAGTTGGCTTCTCCGTCTCCGTGGGATCTTTTTATACATCAATAACGTAATATAACCTAACCTAACCCAACCTAACATCTCGGCGGTAATATTAGAAAACATTCCTGGCGAGTTGGCTTCTCCGTCTCCGTTTGACCTTCATAAACATCAATAACGTAATATAACCTAACCTAACCCAACCTAACATCTCGGCGGTAATATTTGACATCATTCCTGGCGAGTTGGCCTCTACGTCTCCGTGGGTGCTTTATATACATCAATAACGTAATATAACCTAACCTAACCCAATCTAACATCTCGGCGGTAATATTTGAACACATTCATGGCGAGTTGGCCTCTACGTCTCCGTGGTACATTTATATACATCAATAACGTAATATAACCTAACCTAAGCCAACCTATCATCTCGGCGGTAATATTTGACAACATTCCTGGCGAGTTGGCCTCTACGTATCCGTGGGATCTTTATATACATCAATAACGTAATATAACCTAACCTAACACAATCTAACATCTCGGCGGTAATATTTGAACATATTCCTGGCTTGTTGGCCTCTACGTCTCCGTGGGAACTTTATATACATCTATAACGTAATATAACCTAACCTAACACAACCTAACATCTCCGCGGTAATGTTTGAACACATTCCTGGCTTGTTGGCCTCTACGTCTCCGTGGGACCTTTATATACATCAATAACGTAATATAACCTAACCTAACCCAATCTAACATCTCGGCGGTAATATTTGAACACATTCCTGGCTTGTTGGCCTCTACGTCTCCGTGGGATCTTTATATACATCAATATCGTAATATAACCTAACCTAACCCAATCTAACATCTCGGCGGTAATACTTCAACACATTCCTGGCTTGTTGGACTCTATGTCTCCGGGCGAACTTTATATACATCTATAACGTAATATAACCTAACCTAAACCAACCTAACATCTCGGCGGTAATATTTGAACACATTCCAGGCTTGTTGGCCTCTACGTCTCCGTGGGACCTTTATATACATCTATAACGTAATATAACCTAACCTAACCCAAGCTAACATCTCGGCGGTAATACTTGAAAACATTCGTGGCGAGTTGGCCTCTACGTCTCCGTGGGATCTTTTATACATCAATAACGTAATATAACCTAACATAACCCAACCTAACATCTCGGCGGTAATATTTGAAAACATACCTGGCGAGTTGGCCTCTACGTCTCCGTGGGAGCTTCTTAAGCATCAATAACGAAATATTACGTACCTTAATCCAACCTATCATTTCGGCGGTAATATTTGATAACATTCCTGGCGAGTTGGCCTCTACGTATCCGTGGGATCTTTGTATACATCAATAACGTAATATAACCTAACCTAACCCAACCTAACATCTCGGCGGTAATATTTGACAACATTCCTGGCGAGTTGGCTTCTCCGTCTCCGTGGGTGCTTTATATACATCAATAACGTAATATAACCTAACCTAACCGAATCTAACATCTCGGCGGTAATATTTGAACACATTCATGGCGAGTTGGCCTCTACGTCTCCGTGGGAACTTCATAACCATCAATAACGACATATAACCTAACCTAACCCAACCAATCATCTCGGCGGTAATATTTGAGAACATTACTGGCGAGTTGGCTTCTCCGTTTCCGTGGGTGCTTTATATACATCAATAACGTAATATAACCTAACCTAACCCAATCTAACATCTCGGCGGTAATATTTGAACACATTCATGGCGAGTTGGCCTCTACGTCTCTGTGGTACATTTATATACATCAATAATGTAATATAACCTAACCTAACCCAACCTATCATCTCGGCGGTAATATTTGACAACATTCCTGGCGTGTTGGCTTCTCCGTCTCCGTGGGATCTTTTTATACATCAATAACGTAATATAACCTAACCTAACCCAACCTAACATCTCGGCGGTAATATTTGAACACATTCATGGCGAGTTGGCCTCTACGTCTCCGTGGGAACTTCATAACCATCAATAACGAAATATAACCTAACCTAACCCAACCTATCATCTCGGCGGTAATATATGACAATATTACTGGCGAGTTGGCTTCTCCGTTTCCGTGGGTGCTTTATATACATCAATAACGTAATATAACCTAACCTAACCCAACCTAACATCTCGGCAGTAATATTTGACAACATTCCTGGCGAGTTGGCTTCTCCGTCTCCGTGGGATCTTTTTATACATCAATAACGTAATATAACCTAACCTAACCCAACCTAACATCTCGGCGGTAATATTAGAAAACATACCTGGCGAGTTGGCCTCTACGTCTCCGTGGGACCTTCATAAGCATCAATAACGAAATATAACGTAACTTAATCCAACTTATCATTTCGGCGGTAATATTTGACAACATTCCTAGCGAGTTGGCCTCTACGTATCCGTGGGATCTTTGTATACATCAATAACGTAATATAACCTAACCTAACCCAACCTAACATCTCGGCGGTAATATTTGACAACATTCCTGGCGAGTTGGCTTCTCCGTCTCCGTGGGTGCTTTATATACATCAATAACGTAATATAACCTAACCTAACCCAACCTAACATCTCGGCGGTAATATTTGAACACATTCATGGCGAGTTGGCCTCTACGTCACCGTGGGAACTTCATAACCATCAATAACGAAATATAACCTAACCTAACCCAACCTATCATCTCGGCGGTAATATTTGACAACATTCCTGGCGAGTTGGCTTCTCCGTCTCCGTGGGTGCTTTATATACATCAATAACGTAATATAACCTAACCTAACCCAATCTAACATCTCGGCGGTAATATTTGAACACATTCATGGCGAGTTGGCCTCTACGTCTCCGTGGGAACTTCATAACCATCAATAACGAAATATAACCTAACCTAACCCAACCAATCATCTCGGCAGTAATATTTGAGAACATTACTGGCGACTTGGCTTCTCCGTTTCCGTGGGTGCTTTATATACATCAATAACGTAATATAACCTAACCTAACCCAATCTAACATCTCGGCGGTAATATTTGAACACATTCATGTCGAGTTGGCCTCTACGTCTCCGTGGTACATTTATATACATCAATAATGTAATATAACCTAACCTAACCCAACCTATCATCTCGGCGGTAATATTTGACAACATTCCTGGCGAGTTGGCCTCTACGTATCCGTGGGATTCTTATATACATCAATAACGTAATATAGCCTAACCTGACCCAATCTAACATCTCGGCGGTAATACTAAAAAACATACATGGCGAGTTGGCCTCTACGTCTCCGTGGGAACTTCATACTCATCAATAACGAAATATAACGTAACTTAATCCAACCTATCATTTCGGCGGTAATATTTGACAAAATTCCGGGCGAGTTGGCCTCTACGTCTCCGTGGGAGCTTTATGTACATCAATAACGTAATATAACCTATCCTAACCCAATCTAACATCTCGGCGGTAATACTTCAACACATTCCTGGCTTGTTGGCCTCTATGTCTCCGGGCGAACTTTATATACATCTATAACGTAATATAACCTAACCTAAACCAACCTAACATCTCGGCGGTAATATTTGAACACATTCCGGGCTTGTTGGCCTCTACGTCTCCGTGGGACCTTTATATACATCTATAACGTAATATAACCTAACCTAACCCAACCTAACATCTCGGCGGTAATACTTGAAAACATTCGTGGCGAGTTGGCCTCTACGTCTCCGTGGGATCTTTTTATACATCAATAGCATAATATAACCTAACATAACCCAACCTAACATCTCGGCGGTAATATTTGAAAACATACCTGGCGAGTTGGCCTCTACGTCTCCGTGGGACCTTTATATACATCAATAACGTAATATAACCTAACCTAACCCAACCTAACATCTCGGCAGTAATATTTGGCAACATTCCTGGCGAGTTGGCTTCTCCGTCTCCGTGGGATCTTTTTATACATCAATAACGTAATATAACCTAACCTAACCCAACCTAACATCTCGGCGGTAATATTTGAACACATTCATGGCGAGTTGGCCTCTACGTCTCCGTGGGAACTTCATAACCATCAATAACGAAATATAACCTAACCTAACCCAACCTATCATCTCGGCGGTAATATATGACAACATTACTGGCGAGTTGGCTTCTCCGTTTCCGTGGGTGCTTTATATACATCAATAACGTAATATAACCTAACCTAACCCAATCTAACATCTCGGCGGTAATATTTGAACACATTCATGGCGAGTTGGCCTCTACGTCTCCGTGGGACCTTTATATACATCAATAACGTTATATAACGTAACCTAACCCAACCTAACATCTCGGCGGTAATATTTGAAGACATTCCTGGCTTGTTGGACTCTACGTCTCCGTGGGATCTTTATATACATCAATAACGTAATATAACCTAACCTAACCCAATCTAACATCTCGGCGGTAATACTTCAACACATTCCTGGCTTGTTGGCCTCTACGTCTCCGTGGGACCTTTATATACATCAATAACGTTATATAACCTAACCTAACCCAACCTAACATCTCGGCGGTAATATTTGAAGACATTCCTGGCGAGTTGGCTTCTCCGTCTCCGTGGGATCTTTTTATACATCAATAACGTAATATAACCTAACCTAACCCAACCTAACATCTCGGCGGTAATATTTGACAACATTCCTGGCGAGTTGGCTTCTCCGTCTCCGTGGGATCTTTTTATACATCAATAACGTAATATAACCTAACCTAACCCAACCTAACATCTCGGCGGTAATATTTGAAGACATTCCTGGCTTGTTGGCCTCTACGTTTCCGTGGGATCTTTATATACATCAATAACGTAATCTAACCTAACCTAACCCAATCTAACATCTCGGCGGTAATACTTCAACACATTCCTGGCTTGTTGGTCTCTATGTCTCCGTGCGAACTTTATATACATCTATAACGTAATATAACCTAACCTAAACCAACCTAACATCTCGGCGGTAATATTTGAACACATTCCAGGCTTGTTGGCCTCTACGTCTCCGTGGGACCTTTATATACATCTATCACGTAATATAACCTAACCTAACCCAACCTAACATCTCGGCGGTAATACTTGAAAACATTCGTGGCGAGTTGGCCTCTACGTCTCCGTGGGATCTTTTTATACATCAATAACGTAATATAACCTAACATAACCCAACCTAACATCTCGGCGGTAATATTTGAAAACATACCTGGCGAGTTGGCCTCTACGTCTCCGTGGGACCTTTATATACATCAATAACGTAATATAACCTAACCTAACCCAACCTAACATCTCGGCGGTAATATTTGACAACATTCCTGGCGAGTTGGCCTCTACGTCTCCGTGGGTCCTTTATATACATCAATAACGTTATATAACCTAACCTAACCCAATCTAACATCTCGGCGGTAATACTTCAACACATTCCTGGCTTGTTGGTCTCTATGTCTCCGTGCGAACTTTATATACATCTATAACGTAATATAACCTAACCTAAACCAACCTAACATCTCGGCGGTAATATTTGAACACATTCCAGGCTTGTTGGCCTCTACGTCTCCGTGGGACCTTTATATACATCTATCACGTAATATAACCTAACCTAACCCAACCTAACATCTCGGCGGTAATACTTGAAAACATTCGTGGCGGGTTGGCCTCTACGTCTCCGTGGGATCTTTTTATACATCAATAACGTAATATAACCTAACATAACCCAACCTAACATCTCGGCGGTAATATTTGAAAACATACCAGGCGAGTTGGCCTCTACGTCTCCGTGGGACCTTTATATACATCAATAACGTAATATAACCGAACCTAACCCAACCTAACATCTCGGCAGTAATATTTGACAACATTCCTGCCGAGTTGGCTTCTCCGTCTCCGTGGGATCTTTTTATACATCAATAACGTAATATAACCTAACCTAACCCAACCTAACATCTCGGCGGTAATATTAGAAAACATACCTGGCGAGTTGGCCTCTACGTCTCCGTGGGACCTTCATAAGCATCAATAACGAAATATAACGTAACTTAATCCAACTTATCATTTCGGCGGTAATATTTGACAACATTCCTGGCGAGTTGGCCTCTACGTATCCGTGGGATCTTTGTATACATCAATAACGTAATATAACCTAACCTAACCCAACCTAACATCTCGGCGGTAATATTTGACAACATTCCTGGCGAGTTGGCTTCTCCGTCTCCGTGGGTGCTTTATATACATCAATAACGTAATATAACCTCACCTAACCCAATCTAACATCTCGGCGGTAATATTTGAACACATTCATGGCGAGTTGGCCTCTACGTCTCCGTGGGACCTTTATATACATCAATAACGTAATATAACCTAACCTAACCCAACCTAACATCTCGGCAGTAATATTTGACAACATTCCTGCCGAGTTGGCTTCTCCGTCTCCGTGGGATCTTTTTATACATCAATAACGTAATATAACCTAACCTAACCCAACCTAACATCTCGGCGGTAATATTAGAAAACATACCTGGCGAGTTGGCCTCTACGTCTCCGTGGGACCTTCATAAGCATCAATAACGAAATATAACGTAACTTAATCCAACTTATCATTTCGGCGGTAATATTTGACAACATTCCTGGCGAGTTGGCCTCTACGTCTCCGTGGGACCTTTATATACATCAATAACGTTATATAACGTAACCTAACCCAACCTAACATCTCGGCGGTAATATTTGAAGACATTCCTGGCTTGTTGGCCTCTACGTTTCCGTGGGATCTTTATATACATCAATAACGTAATATAACCTAACCTAACCCAATCTAACATCTCGGCGGTAATACTTCAACACATTCCTGGCTTGTTGGTCTCTATGTCTCCGTGCGAACTTTATATACATCTATAACGTAATATAACCTAACCTAAACCAACCTAACATCTCGGCGGTAATATTTGAACACATTCCAGGCTTGTTGGCCTCTACGTCTCCGTGGGACCTTTATATACATCTATCACGTAATATAACCTAACCTAACCCAACCTAACATCTCGGCGGTAATACTTGAAAACATTCGTGGCGAGTTGGCCTCTACGTCTCCGTGGGATCTTTTTATACATCAATAACGTAATATAACCTAACATAACCCAACCTAACATCTCGGCGGTAATATTTGAAAACATACCTGGCGAGTTGGCCTCTACGTCTCCGTGGGACCTTTATATACATCAATAACGTAATATAACCTAACCTAACCCAACCTAACATCTCGGCAGTAATATTTGACAACATTCCTGCCGAGTTGGCTTCTCCGTCTCCGTGGGATCTTTTTATACATCAATAACGTAATATAACCTAACCTAACCCAACCTAACATCTCGGCGGTAATATTAGAAAACATACCTGGCGAGTTGGCCTCTACGTCTCCGTGGGACCTTCATAAGCATCAATAACGAAATATAACGTAACTTAATCCAACTTATCATTTCGGCGGTAATATTTGACAACATTCCTGGCGAGTTGGCCTCTACGTCTCCGTGGGACCTTTATATACATCAATAACGTTATATAACCTAACCTAACCCAATCTAACATCTCGGCGGTAATACTTCAACACATTCCTGGCTTGTTGGTCTCTATGTCTCCGTGCGAACTTTATATACATCTATAACGTAATATAACCTAACCTAAACCAACCTAACATCTCGGCGGTAATATTTGAACACATTCCAGGCTTGTTGGCCTCTACGTCTCCGTGGGACCTTTATATACATCTATCACGTAATATAACCTAACCTAACCCAACCTAACATCTCGGCGGTAATACTTGAAAACATTCGTGGCGGGTTGGCCTCTACGTCTCCGTGGGATCTTTTTATACATCAATAACGTAATATAACCTAACATAACCCAACCTAACATCTCGGCGGTAATATTTGAAAACATACCAGGCGAGTTGGCCTCTACGTCTCCGTGGGACCTTTATATACATCAATAACGTAATATAACCGAACCTAACCCAACCTAACATCTCGGCAGTAATATTTGACAACATTCCTGCCGAGTTGGCTTCTCCGTCTCCGTGGGATCTTTTTATACATCAATAACGTAATATAACCTAACCTAACCCAACCTAACATCTCGGCGGTAATATTAGAAAACATACCTGGCGAGTTGGCCTCTACGTCTCCGTGGGACCTTCATAAGCATCAATAACGAAATATAACGTAACTTAATCCAACTTATCATTTCGGCGGTAATATTTGACAACATTCCTGGCGAGTTGGCCTCTACGTATCCGTGGGATCTTTGTATACATCAATAACGTAATATAACCTAACCTAACCCAACCTAACATCTCGGCGGTAATATTTGACAACATTCCTGGCGAGTTGGCTTCTCCGTCTCCGTGGGTGCTTTATATACATCAATAACGTAATATAACCTAACCTAACCCAATCTAACATCTCGGCGGTAATATTTGAACACATTCATGGCGAGTTGGCCTCTACGTCTCCGTGGTACATTTATATACATCAATAATGTAATATGACCTAACCTAACCCAACCTATCATCTCGGCGGTAGCATTTGACAACATTCCTGGCGAGTTGGCCTCTACGTATCCGTGGGATCTTTATATACATCAATAACGTAATATAGCCTAACCTGACCCAATCTAACATCTCGGCGGTAATATTTGAAAACATACCTGGCGAGTTGGCCTCTACGTCTCCGTGGGACCTTTATATACATCAATAACGTAATATAACCTAACCTAACCCAACCTAACATCTCGGCGGTAATATTAAAAAACATACATGGCGAGTTGGCCTCTACCTCTCCGTGGGAACTTCATAAGCATCAATAACGGAATATAACGTAACTTAATCCAACCTATCATTTCGGCGGTAATATTTGACAACATTCCTGGCGAGTTGGCCTCTACGTCTCCGTGGGAGCTTTATATACATCAATAACGTAATATAACCTAACCTAACCCAACCTATCATCTCGGCGGTAATATTTGACAACATTACTGGCGAGTTGGCATCTCCGTCACCGTGGGTGCTTTATATACATCAATAACGTAATATAACCTAACCTAACCCAATCTAACATCTCGGCGGTAATATTTGACAACATTACGGGCGAGTTGGCTTCTCCGTCTCCGTGGGTGCTTTATATACATCAATAACGTTATATAACCTAACCTAACCCAACCTAACATCTCGGCGGTAATACTTGAAAACATTCGTGGCGAGTTGGCCTCTACGTCTCCGTGGGATCTTTTTATACATCAATAGCATAATATAACCTAACATAACCCAACCTAACATCTCGGCGGTAATATTTGAAAACATACCTGGCGAGTTGGCCTCTACGTCTCCGTGGGACCTTTATATACATCAATAACGTAATATAACCTAACCTAACCCAACCTAACATCTCGGCAGTAATATTTGACAACATTCCTGGCGAGTTGGCTTCTCCGTCTCCGTGGGATCTTTTTATACATCAATAACGTAATATAACCTAACCTAACCCAACCTAACATCTCGGCGGTAATATTTGAACACATTCATGGCGAGTTGGCCTCTACGTCTCCGTGGGAACTTCATAACCATCAATAACGAAATATAACCTAACCTAACCCAACCTATCATCTCGGCGGTAATATATGACAACATTACTGGCGAGTTGGCTTCTCCGTTTCCGTGGGTGCTTTATATACATCAATAACGTAATATAACCTAACCTAACCCAATCTAACATCTCGGCGGTAATATTTGAACACATTCATGGCGAGTTGGCCTCTACGTCTCCGTGGGACCTTTATATACATCAATAACGTTATATAACGTAACCTAACCCAACCTAACATCTCGGCGGTAATATTTGAAGACATTCCTGGCTTGTTGGCCTCTACGTCTCCGTGGGATCTTTATATACATCAATAACGTAATATAACCTAACCTAACCCAATCTAACATCTCGGCGGTAATACTTCAACACATTCCTGGCTTGTTGGCCTCTACGTCTCCGTGGGACCTTTATATACATCAATAACGTTATATAACCTAACCTAACCCAACCTAACATCTCGGCGGTAATATTTGAAGACATTCCTGGCTTGTTGGCCTCTACGTTTCCGTGGGATCTTTATATACATCAATAACGTAATATAACCTAACCTAACCCAATCTAACATCTCGGCGGTAATACTTCAACACATTCCTGGCTTGTTGGTCTCTATGTCTCCGTGCGAACTTTATATACATCTATAACGTAATATAACCTAACCTAAACCAACCTAACATCTCGGCGGTAATATTTGAACACATTCCAGGCTTGTTGGCCTCTACGTCTCCGTGGGACCTTTATATACATCTATCACGTAATATAACCTAACCTAACCCAACCTAACATCTCGGCGGTAATACTTGAAAACATTCGTGGCGAGTTGGCCTCTACGTCTCCGTGGGATCTTTTTATACATCAATAACGTAATATAACCTAACATAACCCAACCTAACATCTCGGCGGTAATATTTGAAAACATACCTGGCGAGTTGGCCTCTACGTCTCCGTGGGACCTTTATATACATCAATAACGTAATATAACCTAACCTAACCCAACCTAACATCTCGGCAGTAATATTTGACAACATTCCTGCCGAGTTGGCTTCTCCGTCTCCGTGGGATCTTTTTATACATCAATAACGTAATATAACCTAACCTAACCCAACCTAACATCTCGGTGGTAATATTAGAAAACATACCTGGCGAGTTGGCCTCTACGTCTCCGTGGGACCTTCATAAGCATGAATAACGAAATATAACGTAACTTAAACCAACTTATCATTTCGGCGGTAATATTTGACAACATTCCTGGCGAGTTGGCCTCTACGTCTCCGTGGGACCTTTATATACATCAATAACGTTATATAACGTAACCTAACCCAACCTAACATCTCGGCGGTAATATTTGAAGACATTCCTGGCTTGTTGGCCTCTACGTTTCCGTGGGATCTTTATATACATCAATAACGTAATATAACCTAACCTAACCCAATCTAACATCTCGGCGGTAATACTTCAACACATTCCTGGCTTGTTGGTCTCTATGTCTCCGTGCGAACTTTATATACATCTATAACGTAATATAACCTAACCTAAACCAACCTAACATCTCGGCGGTAATATTTGAACACATTCCAGGCTTGTTGGCCTCTACGTCTCCGTGGGACCTTTATATACATCTATCACGTAATATAACCTAACCTAACCCAACCTAACATCTCGGCGGTAATACTTGAAAACATTCGTGGCGAGTTGGCCTCTACGTCTCCGTGGGATCTTTTTATACATCAATAACGTAATATAACCTAACATAACCCAACCTAACATCTCGGCGGTAATATTTGAAAACATACCTGGCGAGTTGGCCTCTACGTCTCCGTGGGACCTTTATATACATCAATAACGTAATATAACCTAACCTAACCCAACCTAACATCTCGGCAGTAATATTTGACAACATTCCTGCCGAGTTGGCTTCTCCGTCTCCGTGGGATCTTTTTATACATCAATAACGTAATATAACCTAACCTAACCCAACCTAACATCTCGGCGGTAATATTAGAAAACATACCTGGCGAGTTGGCCTCTACGTCTCCGTGGGACCTTCATAAGCATCAATAACGAAATATAACGTAACTTAATCCAACTTATCATTTCGGCGGTAATATTTGACAACATTCCTGGCGAGTTGGCCTCTACGTATCCGTGGGATCTTTGTATACATCAATAACGTAATATAACCTAACCTAACCCAACCTAACATCTCGGCGGTAATATTTGACAACATTCCTGGCGAGTTGGCTTCTCCGTCTCCGTGGGTGCTTTATATACATCAATAACGTAATATAACCTAACCTAACCCAATCTAACATCTCGGCGGTAATATTTGAACACATTCATGGCGAGTTGGCCTCTACGTCTCCGTGGTACATTTATATACATCAATAATGTAATATGACCTAACCTAACCCAACCTATCATCTCGGCGGTAGCATTTGACAACATTCCTGGCGAGTCGGCCTCTACGTATCCGTGGGATCTTTATATACATCAATAACGTAATATAGCCTAACCTGACCCAATCTAACATCTCGGCGGTAATATTTGAAAACATACCTGGCGAGTTGGCCTCTACGTCTCCGTGGGACCTTTATATACATCAATAACGTAATATAACCTAACCTAACCCAACCTAACATCTCGGCGGTAATATTAAAAAACATACATGGCGAGTTGGCCTCTACGTCTCCGTGGGAACTTCATAAGCATCAATAACGGAATATAACGTAACTTAATCCAACCTATCATTTCGGCGGTAATATTTGACAACATTCCTGGCGAGTTGGCCTCTACGTATCCGTGGGAGCTTTATATACATCAATAACGTAATATAACCTAACCTAACCCAACCTATCATCTCGGCGGTAATATTTGACAACATTACTGGCGAGTTGGCATCTCCGTCACCGTGGGTGCTTTATATACATCAATAACGTAATATAACCTAACCTAACCCAATCTAACATCTCGGCGGTAATATTTGACAACATTACTGGCGAGTTGGCTTCTCCGTCCCCGTGGGTGCTTTATATACATCAATAACGATATATAACCTAACCTAACCCAACCTAACATCTCGGCGGTAATATTTGAAGACATTCCTGGCTTGTTGCCCTCTACGTCTCCGTGGGATCTTTATATACATCAATAACGTAATATAACCTAACCTAACCCAATCTAACATCTCGGCGGTAATACTTCAACACATTCCTGGCTTGTTGGCCTCTATGTCTCCGTGCGAACTTTATATACATCTATAACGTAATATAACCTAACCTAAACCAACATAACATCTCGGCGGTAATATTTGAACACATTCCAGGCTTGTTGTCCTCTACGTCTCCGTGGGACCTTTATATACATCTATAACGTAATATAACCTAACCTAACCCAACCTAACGTCTCGGCGGTAATACTAGAAAACATTCGTGGCGAGTTGGCCTCTACGTCTCCGTGGGATCTTTTTATACATCAATAACGTAATATAACCTAACTTAACCCAACCTAACATCTCGGCGGTAATATTTGAAAACATACCTGGCGAGTTGGCCTCTGCGTCTCCGTGGGACCTTTTTATACATCAATAACGTAATATAACCTAACCTAACCCAACCTAACATCTCGGCGGTAATATTTGACAACATTCCTGGCGAGTTGGCTTCTCCGTCTCCGTGGGTGCTTTATATACATCAATAACGTAATATAACCTAACCTAACCCAACCTATCATCTCGGCGGTAATATTTGATCACATTCCTGGCTTGTTGGCCTCTACGTCTCTTGGGACCTTTATATACATCAATAACGTAATATAACCTAACCTAACCCAACCTAACATCTCGGCGGTAATATTTGAACACATTCCTGGCTTGTTGGCCTCTACGTCTCCGTGGGACCTTTATATACATCTATAACGTAATATAACCTAACCTAACCCAACCTAACATCTCGGCGGTAATACTTGAAAACATTCGTGGCGAGTTGGCCTCTACGTCTCCGTGGGATCTTTTTATACATCAATAACGTAATATAACCTAACATAACCCAACCTAACATCTCGGCGGTAATATTTGAGAACATACCTGGCGAGTTGGCCTCTACGTCTCCGTAGGACCTTTATATACATCAATAACGTAATATAACCTAACCTAACCCAACCTAACATCTCGGCAGTAATATTTGACAACATTCCTGGCGAGTTGGCTTCTCCGTCTCCGTGGGATGTTTTTATACATCAATAACGTAATATAACCTAACCTAACCCAACCTAACATCTCGGCGGTAATATTAGAAAACATACCTGGCGAGTTGGCCTCTACGTCTCCGTGGGACCTTCATAAGCATCAATAACGAAATATAACGTAACTTAATCCAACTTATCATTTCGGCGGTAATATTTGACAACATTCCTGGCGAGTTGGCCTCTACGTATCCGTGGGATCTTTGTATACATCAATAACGTAATATAACCTAACCTAACCCAACCTAACATCTCGGCGGTAATATTTGACAACATTCCTGGCGAGTTGGCTTCTCCGTCTCCGTGGGTGCTTTATATACATCAATAACGTAATATAACCTAACCTAACCCAATCTAACATCTCGGCGGTAATATTTGAACACATTCATGGCGAGTTGGCCTCTACGTCTCCGTGGTACATTTATATACATCAATAATGTAATATGACCTAACCTAACCCAACCTATCATCTCGGCGGTAGCATTTGACAACATTCCTGGCGAGTTGGCCTCTACGTATCCGTGGGATCTTTATATACATCAATAACGTAATATAGCCTAACCTGACCCAATCTAACATCTCGGCGGTAATATTTGAAAACATACCTGGCGAGTTGGCCTCTACGTCTCCGTGGGACCTTTATATACATCAATAACGTAATATAACCTAACCTAACCCAACCTAACATCTCGGCGGTAATATTAAAAAACATACATGGCGAGTTGGCCTCTACGTCTCCGTGGGAACTTCATAAGCATCAATAACGGAATATAACGTAAATTAATCCAACCTATCATTTCGGCGGTAATATTTGACAACATTCCTGGCGAGTTGGCCTCTACGTCTCCGTGGGAGCTTTATATTCATCAATAACGTAATATAACCTAACCTAACCCAACCTATCATCTCGGCGGTAATATTTGACAACATTACTGGCGAGTTGGCATCTCCGTCACCGTGGGTGCTTTATATACATCAATAACGTAATATAACCTAACCTAACCCAATCTAACATCTCGGCGGTAATATTTGACAACATTACTGGCGAGTTGGCTTCTCCGTCTCCGTGGGTGCTTTATATACATCAATAACGTTATATAACCTAACCTAACCCAACCTAACATCTCGGCGGTAATATTTGAAGACATTCCTGGCTTGTTGCCCTCTACGTCTCCGTGGGATCTTTATATACATCAATAACGTAATATAACCTAACCTAACCCAATCTAACATCTCGGCGGTAATACTTCAACACATTCCTGGCTTGTTGGCCTCTATGTCTCCGTGCGAACTTTATATACATCTATAACGTAATATAACCTAACCTAAAAAAACATAACATCTCGGCGGTAATATTTGAACACATTCCAGGCTTGTTGTCCTCTACGTCTCCGTGGGACCTTTATATACATCTATAACGTAATATAACCTAACCTAACCCAACCTAACGTCTCGGCGGTAATACTTGAAAACATTCGTCGCGAGTTGGCCTCTACGTCTCCGTGGGATCTTTTTATACATCAATAACGTAATATAACCTAACATAACCCAACCTAACATCTCGGCGGTAATATTTGAAAACATACCTGGCGAGTTGGCCTCTGCGTCTCCGTGGGACCTTTTTATACATCAATAACGTAATATAACCTAACCTAACCCAACCTAACATCTCGGCGGTAATATTTGACAACATTCCTGGCGAGTTGGCTCCTCCGTCTCCGTGGGTGCTATATATACATCAATAACGTAATATAACCTAACCTAACCCAACCTATCATCTCGGCGGTAATATTTGATCACATTCCTGGCTTGTTGGCCTCTACGTCTCTTGGGACCTTTATATACATCAATAACGTAATATAACCTAACCTAACCCAACCTAACATCTCGGCGGTAATATTTGAACACATTCCTGGCTTGTTGGCCTCTACGTCTCCGTGGGACCTTTATATACATCTATAACGTAATATAACCTAACCTAACCCAACCTAACATCTCGGCGGTAATACTTGAAAACATTCGTGGCGAGTTGGCCTCTACGTCTCCGTGGGATCTTTTTATACATCAATAACGTAATATAACCTAACATAACCCAACCTAACATCTCGGCGGTAATATTTGAGAACATACCTGGCGAGTTGGCCTCTACGTCTCCGTAGGACCTTTATATACATCTATAACGTAATATAACCTAACCTAACCCAACCTAACATCTCGGCGGTAATACTTGAAAACATTCGTGGCGAGTTGGCCTCTACGTCTCCGTGGGATCTTTTTATACATCAATAACGTAATATAACCTAACATAACCCAACCTAACATCTCGGCGGTAATATTTGAGAACATACCTGGCGAGTTGGCCTCTACGTCTCCGTAGGACCTTTATATACATCAATAACGTAATATAACCTAACCTAACCCAACCTAACATCTCGGCAGTAATATTTGACAACATTCCTGGCGAGTTGGCTTCTCCGTCTCCGTGGGATGTTTTTATACATCAATAACGTAATATAACCTAACCTAACCCAACTTAACATCTCGGCGGTAATATTAGAAAACATACCTGGCGAGTTGGCCTCTACGTCTCCGTGGGACCTTCATAAGCATCAATAACGAAATATAACGTAACTTAATCCAACCTATCATTTCGGCGGTAATATTTGACAACATTCCTGGCGAGTTGGCCTCTACGTATCCGTGGGATCTTTGTATACATCAATAACGTAATATAACCTAACCTAACCCAACCTAACATCTCGGCGGTAATATTTGACAACATTCCTGGCGAGTTGGCTTCTCCGTCTCCGTGGGTGCTTTATATACATCAATAACGTAATATAACCTAACCTAACCCAATCTAACATCTCGGCGGTAATATTTGAACACATTCAAGGCGAGTTGGCCTCTACGTCTCCGTGGGAACTTCATAACCATCAATAACGAAATATAACCTAACCTAACCCAACCTATCATCTCGGCGGTAATATTTGAGAACATTACTGGCGAGTTGGCTTCTCCGTCTCCGTGGGTGCTTTATATACATCAATAACGTAATATAACCTAACCTAACCCAATCTAACATCTCGGCGGTAATACTTCAACACATTCCTGGCTTGTTGGCCTCTACGTTTCCGTGGGATCTTTATATGCATCAATAACGTAATATAACCTAACCTAACCCAATCTAACATCTCGGCGGTAATATTTGACAACATTACTGGCGAGTTGGCCTCTACGTCTCCGTGGGACCTTTATATACATCAATAACGTAATATAACCTAACCTAACCCAACCTAACATCTCGGCGGTAATATTAAAGAACATACATGGCGAGTTGGCCTCTACGTCTCCGTGGGAACTTCATACGCATCAATAACGAAATATAACGTAACTTAATCCAACCTATCATTTCGGCGGTAATATTTGACAAAATTCCTGGCGAGTTGGCCTCTACGTCTCCGTGGGAGCTTTATATACATCAATAACGTAATATAACCTAACCTAACCCAACCTATCATTTCGGCGGTAATATTTGACAACATTACTGGCGAGTTGGCCTCTACGTCTCCGTTTGACCTTCATAAACATCAATAACGAAATATAACCTAACATAACACAACCTATCATCTCGGCGGTAATATTTGACAACATTCCTGGCGAGTTGGCCTCTACGTCTCCGTGGGACCTTTATATACATCAATAACGTTATATGACCTAACCTAACCCAACCTAACATCTCGGCGGTAATATTTGAAGACATTCCTGGCTTGTTGCCCTCTACGTCTCCGTGGGATCTTTATATACATCAATAACGTAATATAACCTAACCTAACCCAATCTAACATCTCGGCGGTAATACTTCAACACATTCCTGGCTTGTTGGCCTCTATGTCTCCGTGCGAACTTTATATACATCTATAACGTAATATAACCTAACCTAAACCAACATAACATCTCGGCGGTAATATTTGAACACATTCCAGGCTTGTTGTCCTCTACGTCTCCGTGGGACCTTTATATACATCTATAACGTAATATAACCTAACCTAACCCAACCTAACGTCTCGGCGGTAATACTAGAAAACATTCGTGGCGAGTTGGCCTCTACGTCTCCGTGGGATCTTTTTATACATCAATAACGTAATATAACCTAACTTAACCCAACCTAACATCTCGGCGGTAATATTTGAAAACATACCTGGCGAGTTGGCCTCTGCGTCTCCGTGGGACCTTTTTATACATCAATAACGTAATATAACCTAACCTAACCCAACCTAACATCTCGGCGGTAATATTTGACAACATTCCTGGCGAGTTGGCTTCTCCGTCTCCGTGGGTGCTTTATATACATCAATAACGTAATATAACCTAACCTAACCCAACCTATCATCTCGGCGGTAATATTTGATCACATTCCTGGCTTGTTGGCCTCTACGTCTCTTGGGACCTTTATATACATCAATAACGTAATATAACCTAACCTAACCCAACCTAACATCTCGGCGGTAATATTTGAACACATTCCTGGCTTGTTGGCCTCTACGTCTCCGTGGGACCTTTATATACATCTATAACGTAATATAACCTAACCTAACCCAACCTAACATCTCGGCGGTAATACTTGAAAACATTCGTGGCGAGTTGGCCTCTACGTCTCCGTAGGACCTTTATATACATCAATAACGTAATATAACCTAACCTAACCCAACCTAACATCTCGGCAGTAATATTTGACAACATTCCTGGCGAGTTGGCTTCTCCGTCTCCGTGGGATGTTTTTATACATCAATAACGTAATATAACCTAACCTAACCCAACCTAACATCTCGGCGGTAATATTAGAAAACATACCTGGCGAGTTGGCCTCTACGTCTCCGTGGGACCTTCATAAGCATCAATAACGAAATATAACGTAACTTAATCCAACTTATCATTTCGGCGGTAATATTTGACAACATTCCTGGCGAGTTGGCCTCTACGTATCCGTGGGATCTTTGTATACATCAATAACGTAATATAACCTAACCTAACCCAACCTAACATCTCGGCGGTAATATTTGACAACATTCCTGGCGAGTTGGCTTCTCCGTCTCCGTGGGTGCTTTATATACATCAATAACGTAATATAACCTAACCTAACCCAATCTAACATCTCGGCGGTAATATTTGAACACATTCATGGCGAGTTGGCCTCTACGTCTCCGTGGTACATTTATATACATCAATAATGTAATATGACCTAACCTAACCCAACCTATCATCTCGGCGGTAGCATTTGACAACATTCCTGGCGAGTTGGCCTCTACGTATCCGTGGGATCTTTATATACATCAATAACGTAATATAGCCTAACCTGACCCAATCTAACATCTCGGCGGTAATATTTGAAAACATACCTGGCGAGTTGGCCTCTACGTCTCCGTGGGACCTTTATATACATCAATAACGTAATATAACCTAACCTAACCCAACCTAACATCTCGGCGGTAATATTAAAAAACATACATGGCGAGTTGGCCTCTACGTCTCCGTGGGAACTTCATAAGCATCAATAACGGAATATAACGTAACTTAATCCAACCTATCATTTCGGCGGTAATATTTGACAACATTCCTGGCGAGTTGGCCTCTACGTCTCCGTGGGAGCTTTATATTCATCAATAACGTAATATAACCTAACCTAACCCAACCTATCATCTCGGCGGTAATATTTGACAACATTACTGGCGAGTTGGCATCTCCGTCACCGTGGGTGCTTTATATACATCAATAACGTAATATAACCTAACCTAACCCAATCTAACATCTCGGCGGTAATATTTGACAACATTACTGGCGAGTTGGCTTCTCCGTCTCCGTGGGTGCTTTATATACATCAATAACGTTATATAACCTAACCTAACCCAACCTAACATCTCGGCGGTAATATTTGAAGACATTCCTGGCTTGTTGCCCTCTACGTCTCCGTGGGATCTTTATATACATCAATAACGTAATATAACCTAACCTAACCCAATCTAACATCTCGGCGGTAATACTTCAACACATTCCTGGCTTGTTGGCCTCTATGTCTCCGTGCGAACTTTATATACATCTATAACGTAATATAACCTAACCTAAAAAAACATAACATCTCGGCGGTAATATTTGAACACATTCCAGGCTTGTTGTCCTCTACGTCTCCGTGGGACCTTTATATACATCTATAACGTAATATAACCTAACCTAACCCAACCTAACGTCTCGGCGGTAATACTTGAAAACATTCGTCGCGAGTTGGCCTCTACGTCTCCGTGGGATCTTTTTATACATCAATAACGTAATATAACCTAACATAACCCAACCTAACATCTCGGCGGTAATATTTGAAAACATACCTGGCGAGTTGGCCTCTGCGTCTCCGTGGGACCTTTTTATACATCAATAACGTAATATAACCTAACCTAACCCAACCTAACATCTCGGCGGTAATATTTGACAACATTCCTGGCGAGTTGGCTTCTCCGTCTCCGTGGGTGCTATATATACATCAATAACGTAATATAACCTAACCTAACCCAACCTATCATCTCGGCGGTAATATTTGATCACATTCCTGGCTTGTTGGCCTCTACGTCTCTTGGGACCTTTATATACATCAATAACGTAATATAACCTAACCTAACCCAACCTAACATCTCGGCGGTAATATTTGAACACATTCCTGGCTTGTTGGCCTCTACGTCTCCGTGGGACCTTTATATACATCTATAACGTAATATAACCTAACCTAACCCAACCTAACATCTCGGCGGTAATACTTGAAAACATTCGTGGCGAGTTGGCCTCTACGTCTCCGTGGGATCTTTTTATACATCAATAACGTAATATAACCTAACATAACCCAACCTAACATCTCGGCGGTAATATTTGAGAACATACCTGGCGAGTTGGCCTCTACGTCTCCGTAGGACCTTTATATACATCTATAACTTAATATAACCTAACCTAACCCAACCTAACATCTCGGCGGTAATACTTGAAAACATTCGTGGCGAGTTGGCCTCTACGTCTCCGTGGGATCTTTTTATACATCAATAACGTAATATAACCTAACATAACCCAACCTAACATCTCGGCGGTAATATTTGAGAACATACCTGGCGAGTTGGCCTCTACGTCTCCGTAGGACCTTTATATACATCAATAACGTAATATAACCTAACCTAACCCAACCTAACATCTCGGCAGTAATATTTGACAACATTCCTGGCGAGTTGGCTTCTCCGTCTCCGTGGGATGTTTTTATACATCAATAACGTAATATAACCTAACCTAACCCAACTTAACATCTCGGCGGTAATATTAGAAAACATACCTGGCGAGTTGGCCTCTACGTCTCCGTGGGACCTTCATAAGCATCAATAACGAAATATAACGTAACTTAATCCAACCTATCATTTCGGCGGTAATATTTGACAACATTCCTGGCGAGTTGGCCTCTACGTATCCGTGGGATCTTTGTATACATCAATAACGTAATATAACCTAACCTAACCCAACCTAACATCTCGGCGGTAATATTTGACAACATTCCTGGCGAGTTGGCTTCTCCGTCTCCGTGGGTGCTTTATATACATCAATAACGTAATATAACCTAACCTAACCCAATCTAACATCTCGGCGGTAATATTTGAACACATTCAAGGCGAGTTGGCCTCTACGTCTCCGTGGGAACTTCATAACCATCAATAACGAAATATAACCTAACCTAACCCAACCTATCATCTCGGCGGTAATATTTGAGAACATTACTGGCGAGTTGGCTTCTCCGTCTCCGTGGGTGCTTTATATACATCAATAACGTAATATAACCTAACCTAACCCAATCTAACATCTCGGCGGTAATACTTCAACACATTCCTGGCTTGTTGGCCTCTACGTTTCCGTGGGATCTTTATATGCATCAATAACGTAATATAACCTAACCTAACCCAATCTAACATCTCGGCGGTAATATTTGACAACATTACTGGCGAGTTGGCCTCTACGTCTCCGTGGGACCTTTATATACATCAATAACGTAATATAACCTAACCTAACCCAACCTAACATCTCGGCGGTAATATTAAAGAACATACATGGCGAGTTGGCCTCTACGTCTCCGTGGGAACTTCATACGCATCAATAACGAAATATAACGTAACTTAATCCAACCTATCATTTCGGCGGTAATATTTGACAAAATTCCTGGCGAGTTGGCCTCTACGTCTCCGTGGGAGCTTTATATACATCAATAACGTAATATAACCTAACCTAACCCAACCTATCATTTCGGCGGTAATATTTGACAACATTACTGGCGAGTTGGCCTCTACGTCTCCGTTTGACCTTCATAAACATCAATAACGAAATATAACCTAACATAACACAACCTATCATCTCGGCGGTAATATTTGACAACATTCCTGGCGAGTTGGCCTCTACGTCTCCGTGGGACCTTTATATACATCAATAACGTTATATGACCTAACATAACCCAACCTAACATCTCGGCGGTAATATTTGAAGACATTCCTGTCTTGTTGCCCTCTACGTCTCCGTGGGATCTTTATATACATCAATAACGTAATATAACCTAACCTAACCCAATCTAACATCTCGGCGGTAATACTTCAACACATTCCTGGCTTGTTGGCCTCTATGTCTCCGTGCGAACTTTATATACATCTATAACGTAATATAACCTAACCTAAACCAACCTAACATCTCGGCGGTAATATTTGAACACATTCCGGGCTTGTTGGCCTCTACGTCTCCGTGGGACCTTTATATACATCTATAACGTAATATAACCTAACCTAACCCAACCTAACGCCTCGGCGGTAATACTTGAAAACATTCATGGCGAGTTGGCCTCTACGTCTCCGTGGGACCTTTATATACATCTATAACGTAATATAACCTAACCTAACCCAACCTAACATCTCGGCGGTAATATTTGACAACATTCCTGGCGAGTTGGCTTCTCCGTCTCCGTGGGTGCTATATATACATCAATAACGTAATATAACCTAACCTAACCCAACCTATCATCTCGGCGGTAATATTTGATCACATTCCTGGCTTGTTGGCCTCTACGTCTCTTGGGACCTTTATATACATCAATAACGTAATATAACCTAACCTAACCCAACCTAACATCTCGGCGGTAATATTTGAACACATTCCTGGCTTGTTGGCCTCTACGTCTCCGTGGGACCTTTATATACATCTATAACGTAATATAACCTAACCTAACCCAACCTAACATCTCGGCGGTAATACTTGAAAACATTCGTGGCGAGTTGGCCTCTACGTCTCCGTGGGATCTTTTTATACATCAATAACGTAATATAACCTAACATAACCCAACCTAACATCTCGGCGGTAATATTTGAGAACATACCTGGCGAGTTGGCCTCTACGTCTCCGTAGGACCTTTATATACATCAATAACGTAATATAACCTAACCTAACCCAACCTAACATCTCGGCAGTAATATTTGACAACATTCCTGGCGAGTTGGCTTCTCCGTCTCCGTGGGATGTTTTTATACATCAATAACGTAATATAACCTAACCTAACCCAACTTAACATCTCGGCGGTAATATTAGAAAACATACCTGGCGAGTTGGCCTCTACGTCTCCGTGGGACCTTCATAAGCATCAATAACGAAATATAACGTAACTTAATCCAACCTATCATTTCGGCGGTAATATTTGACAACATTCCTGGCGAGTTGGCCTCTACGTATCCGTGGGATCTTTGTATACATCAATAACGTAATATAACCTAACCTAACCCAACCTAACATCTCGGCGGTAATATTTGACAACATTCCTGGCGAGTTGGCTTCTCCGTCTCCGTGGGTGCTTTATATACATCAATAACGTAATATAACCTAACCTAACCCAATCTAACATCTCGGCGGTAATATTTGAACACATTCAAGGCGAGTTGGCCTCTACGTCTCCGTGGGAACTTCATAACCATCAATAACGAAATATAACCTAACCTAACCCAACCTATCATCTCGGCGGTAATATTTGAGAACATTACTGGCGAGTTGGCTTCTCCGTCTCCGTGGGTGCTTTATATACATCAATAACGTAATATAACCTAACCTAACCCAATCTAACATCTCGGCGGTAATACTTCAACACATTCCTGGCTTGTTGGCCTCTACGTTTCCGTGGGATCTTTATATACATCAATAACGTAATATAACCTAACCTAACCCAATCTAACATCTCGGCGGTAATATTTGACAACATTACTGGCGAGTTGGCCTCTACGTCTCCGTGGGACCTTTATATACATCAATAACGTAATATAACCTAACCTAACCCAACCTAACATCTCGGCGGTAATATTAAAGAACATACATGGCGAGTTGGCCTCTACGTCTCCGTGGGAACTTCATACGCATCAATAACGAAATATAACGTAACTTAATCCAACCTATCATTTCGGCGGTAATATTTGACAAAATTCCTGGCGAGTTGGCCTCGACGTCTCCGTGGGAGCTTTATATACATCAATAACGTAATATAACCTAACCTAACCCAACCTATCATTTCGGCGGTAATATTTGACAACATTACTGGCGAGTTGGCCTCTACGTCTCCGTTTGACCTTCATAAACATCAATAACGAAATATAACCTAACATAACACAACCTATCATCTCGGCGGTAATATTTGACAACATTCCTGGCGAGTTGGCCTCTACGTCTCCGTGGGACCTTTATATACATCAATAACGTTATATGACCTAACCTAACCCAACCTAACATCTCGGCGGTAATATTTGAAGACATTCCTGTCTTGTTGCCCTCTACGTCTCCGTGGGATCTTTATATACATCAATAACGTAATATAACCTAACCTAACCCAACCTAACATCTCGGCGGTAATATTAAAGAACATACATGGCGAGTTGGCCTCTACGTCTCCGTGGGAACTTCATACGCATCAATAACGAAATATAACGTAACTTAATCCAACCTATCATTTCGGCGGTAATATTTGACAAAATTCCTGGCGAGTTGGCCTCTACGTCTCCGTGGGAGCTTTATATACATCAATAACGTAATATAACCTAACCTAACCCAACCTATCATTTCGGCGGTAATATTTGACAACATTACTGGCGAGTTGGCCTCTACGTCTCCGTTTGACCTTCATAAACATCAATAACGAAATATAACCTAACATAACACAACCTATCATCTCGGCGGTAATATTTGACAACATTCCTGGCGAGTTGGCCTCTACGTCTCCGTGGGACCTTTATATACATCAATAACGTTATATGACCTAACCTAACCCAACCTAACATCTCGGCGGTAATATTTGAAGACATTCCTGTCTTGTTGCCCTCTACGTCTCCGTGGGATCTTTATATACATCAATAACGTAATATAACCTAACCTAACCCAATCTAACATCTCGGCGGTAATACTTCAACACATTCCTGGCTTGTTGGCCTCTATGTCTCCGTGCGAACTTTATATACATCTATAACGTAATATAACCTAACCTAAACCAACCTAACATCTCGGCGGTAATATTTGAACACATTCCGGGCTTGTTGGCCTCTACGTCTCCGTGGGACCTTTATATACATCTATAACGTAATATAACCTAACCTAACCCAACCTAACGCCTCGGCGGTAATACTTGAAAACATTCATGGCGAGTTGGCCTCTACGTCTCCGTGGGACCTTTATATACATCTATAACGTAATATAACCTAACCTAACCCAACCTAACATCTCGGCGGTAATATTTGACAACATTCCTGGCGAGTTGGCTTCTCCGTCTCCGTGGGTGCTATATATACATCAATAACGTAATATAACCTAACCTAACCCAACCTATCATCTCGGCGGTAATATTTGATCACATTCCTGGCTTGTTGGCCTCTACGTCTCTTGGGACCTTTATATACATCAATAACGTAATATAACCTAACCTAACCCAACCTAACATCTCGGCGGTAATATTTGAACACATTCCTGGCTTGTTGGCCTCTACGTCTCCGTGGGACCTTTATATACATCTATAACGTAATATAACCTAACCTAACCCAACCTAACATCTCGGCGGTAATACTTGAAAACATTCGTGGCGATTTGGCCTCTACGTCTCCGTGGGATCTTTTTATACATCAATAACGTAATATAACCTAACATAACCCAACCTAACATCTCGGCGGTAATATTTGAGAACATACCTGGCGAGTTGGCCTCTACGTCTCCGTAGGACCTTTATATACATCAATAACGTAATATAACCTAACCTAACCCAACCTAACATCTCGGCAGTAATATTTGACAACATTCCTGGCGAGTTGGCTTCTCCGTCTCCGTGGGATGTTTTTATACATCAATAACGTAATATAACCTAACCTAACCCAACTTAACATCTCGGCGGTAATATTAGAAAACATACCTGGCGAGTTGGCCTCTACGTCTCCGTGGGACCTTCATAAGCATCAATAACGAAATATAACGTAACTTAATCCAACCTATCATTTCGGCGGTAATATTTGACAACATTCCTGGCGAGTTGGCCTCTACGTATCCGTGGGATCTTTGTATACATCAATAACGTAATATAACCTAACCTAACCCAACCTAACATCTCGGCGGTAATATTTGACAACATTCCTGGCGAGTTGGCTTCTCCGTCTCCGTGGGTGCTTTATATACATCAATAACGTAATATAACCTAACCTAACCCAATCTAACATCTCGGCGGTAATATTTGAACACATTCAAGGCGAGTTGGCCTCTACGTCTCCGTGGGAACTTCATAACCATCAATAACGAAATATAACCTAACCTAACCCAACCTATCATCTCGGCGGTAATATTTGAGAACATTACTGGCGAGTTGGCTTCTCCGTCTCCGTGGGTGCTTTATATACATCAATAACGTAATATAACCTAACCTAACCCAATCTAACATCTCGGCGGTAATACTTCAACACATTCCTGGCTTGTTGGCCTCTACGTTTCCGTGGGATCTTTATATACATCAATAACGTAATATAACCTAACCTAACCCAATCTAACATCTCGGCGGTAATATTTGACAACATTACTGGCGAGTTGGCCTCTACGTCTCCGTGGGACCTTTATATACATCAATAACGTAATATAACCTAACCTAACCCAACCTATCATTTCGGCGGTAATATTTGACAACATTACTGGCGAGTTGGCCTCTACGTCTCCGTTTGACCTTCATAAACATCAATAACGAAATATAACCTAACATAACACAACCTATCATCTCGGCGGTAATATTTGACAACATTCCTGGCGAGTTGGCCTCTACGTCTCCGTGGGACCTTTATATACATCAATAACGTTATATGACCTAACCTAACCCAACCTAACATCTCGGCGGTAATATTTGAAGACATTCCTGTCTTGTTGCCCTCTACGTCTCCGTGGGATCTTTATATACATCAATAACGTAATATAACCTAACCTAACCCAATCTAACATCTCGGCGGTAATACTTCAACACATTCCTGGCTTGTTGGCCTCTATGTCTCCGTGCGAACTTTATATACATCTATAACGTAATATAACCTAACCTAAACCAACCTAACATCTCGGCGGTAATATTTGAACACATTCCGGGCTTGTTGGCCTCTACGTCTCCGTGGGACCTTTATATACATCTATAACGTAATATAACCTAACCTAACCCAACCTAACGCCTCGGCGGTAATACTTGAAAACATTCATGGCGAGTTGGCCTCTACGTCTCCGTGGGACCTTTATATACATCTATAACGTAATATAACCTAACCTAACCCAACCTAACATCTCGGCGGTAATATTTGACAACATTCCTGGCGAGTTGGCTTCTCCGTCTCCGTGGGTGCTATATATACATCAATAACGTAATATAACCTAACCTAACCCAACCTATCATCTCGGCGGTAATATTTGATCACATTCCTGGCGAGTTGGCCTCTACGTCTCCGTTTGACCTTCATAAACATCAATAACGAAATATAACCTAACATAACACAACCTATCATCTCGGCGGTAATATTTGACAACATTCCTGGCGAGTTGGCCTCTACGTCTCCGTGGGACCTTTATATACATCTATAACGTAATATAACCTAACCTAACCCAACCTAACATCTCGGCGGTAATACTTGAAAACATTCGTGGCGAGTTGGCCTCTACGTCTCCGTGGGATCTTTTTATACATCAATAACGTAATATAACCTAACATAACCCAACCTAACATCTCGGCGGTAATATTTGAGAACATACCTGGCGAGTTGGCCTCTACGTCTCCGTAGGACCTTTATATACATCAATAACGTAATATAACCTAACCTAACCCAACCTAACATCTCGGCAGTAATATTTGACAACATTCCTGGCGAGTTGGCTTCTCCGTCTCCGTGGGACCATTATATACATCAATAACGTTATATAACCTAACCTAACCCAACCTAACATCTCGGCGGTAATATTTGAAGACATTCCTGGCTTGTTGGCCTCTACGTCACCGTGGGATCTTTATATACATCAATAACGTAATATAACCTAACCTAACCCAATCTAACATCTCGGCGGTAATACTTCAACACATTCCTGGCTTGTTGGCCTCTACGTTTCCGTGCGAACTTTATATACATCTATAACGTAATATAACCTAACCTAAACCAACCTAACATCTCGGCGGTAATATTTGAACACATTCCAGGCTTGTTGGCCTCTACGTCTCCGTGGGACCTTTATATACATCTATAACGTAATATAACCTAACCTAACCCAACCTAACATCTCGGCGGTAATATTTGAAAACATACCTTGCGAGTTGGCTTCGCCGGCTCCGTGGGATCTTTTTATACATCAATAACGTAATATAACCTAACATAAACCAACCTAACATCTCGGCGGTAATATTTGAACACATTCCGGGCTTGTTGGCCTCTACGTCTCCGTGGGACCTTTATATACTTCTATAACGTAATATAACCTAACCTAACCCAACCTAACGTCTCGGCGGTAATACTTGAAAACATTCATGGCGAGTTGGCCTCTACGTCTCCGTGGGATCTTTTTATACATCAATAACGTAATATAACCTAACATAACCCAACCAAACATCTCGGCGGTAATATTTGAAAACATACCTGGCGAGTTGGCCTCTGTGTCTCCGTGGGACCTTTATATACATCAATAACGTAATATAACCTAACCTAACCCAACCTAACATCTCGGCAGTAATATTTGACAACATTCCTGGCGAGTTGGCTTCTCCGTCTCCGTGGGATCTTTTTATACATCAATAACGTAATATAACCTAACCTAACCCAACCTAACATCTCGGCGTTAATATTAGAAAACATACCTGGCGAGTTGGCCTCTACGTCTCCGTGGGACCTTCATAAGCATCAATAACGAAATATAATGTAACTTAATCCAACCTATCATTTCGGCGGTAATATTTGACAACATTCCTGGCGAGTTGGCCTCTACGTATCCGTGGGATCTTTGTATACATCAATAACGTAATATAACCTAACCTAACCCAACCTAACATCTCGGCGGTAATATTTGAACACATTCCAGGCTTGTTGGCCTCTACGTCTCCGTGGGACCTTTATATACATCTATAACGTAATATAACCTAACCTAACCCAACCTAACATCTCGGCGGTAATATTTGAAAACATACCTTGCGAGTTGGCTTCGCCGGCTCCGTGGGATCTTTTTATACATCAATAACGTAATATAACCTAACATAAACCAACCTAACATCTCGGCGGTAATATTTGAAAACATACCTTGCGAGTTGGCCTCTACGTCTCCGTGGGACCTTTATATACATCAATAACGTAATATAACCTAACCTAACCCAATCTAACATCTCGGCGGTAATATTTGACAACATTCCTGGCGAGTTGGCTTCGCCGTCTCCGTGGGTGCTTTATATACATCAATAACGTAATCTAACCTAACCTAACCCAACCTAACATCTCGGCGGTAATATTTGAAGACATTCCTGGCTTGTTGGCCTCTACGTTTCCGTGGGATCTTTATATACATCAATAACGTAATATAACCTAACCTAAACCAATCTAACATCTCGGCGGTAATATTTGACAACATTACTGGCGAGTTGGCTTCTCCGTCTCCGTGGGTGCTTTATATACATCAATAACGTAATATAACCTAACCTAACCCAATCTAACATCTCGGCGGTAATATTTGAACACATTCATGGCGAGTTGGCCTCTACGTCTCCGTGGTACATTTATATACATCAATAATGTAATATAACCTAACCTAACCCAACCTATCATTTCGGCGGTAATATTTGACAACATTCCTGGCGAGTTGGCCTCTACGTATCCGTGGGATCTTTATATACATCAATAACGTAATATAGCCTAACCTGACCCAATCTAACATCTCGGCGGTAATATTTGAAAACATACCTGGCGAGTTGGCCTCTACGTCTCCGTGGGACCTTTATATACATCAATAACGTAATATAACCTAACCTAACCCAACCTAACATCTCGGCGGTAATATTAGAAAACATACCTGGCGAGTTGGCCTCTACGTCTCCGTGGGACCTTCATGAGCATCAATAACGGAATATAACCTAACCTAACCCAATTTAACATATCGGCGGTAATATTTGAACACATTCATGGCGAGTTGGCCTCTACGTCGCCGTGGTACATTTATATACATCAATAATGTAATATAACCTAACCTAACCCAACCTATCATCTCGGCGGTAATATTTGACAACATTCCTGGCGAGTTGGCCTCTACGTATCCGTGGGATCTTTATATACATCAATAACGTAATATAGCCTAACCTGACCCAATCTAACATCTCGGCGGTAATATTTGAAAACATACCTGGCGAGTTGGCCTCTACGTCTCCGTGGGACCTTCATAAGCATCAATAACGAAATATAATGTAACTTAATCCAACCTATCATTTCGGCGGTAATATTTGACAACATTCCTGGCGAGTTGGCCTCTACGTATCCGTGGGATCTTTGTATACATCAATAACGTAATATAACCTAACCTAACCCAACCTAACATCTCGGCGGTAATATTTGACAACATTCCTGGCGAGTTGGCCTCTACGTCTCCGTTTGACCTTCATAAACATCAATAACGAAATATAACCTAACATAACACAACCTATCATCTCGGCGGTAATATTTGACAACATTCCTGGCGAGTTGGCCTCTACGTCTCCGTGGGACCTTTATATACATCAATAACGTTATATAACCTAACCTAACCCAACCTAACATCTCGGCGGTAATATTTGAAGACATTACTGGCTTGTTGGCCTCTACGTCTCCGTTTGACCTTCATAAACATCAATAACGAAATATAACCTAACATAACACAACCTATCATCTCGGCGGTAATATTTGACAACATTCCTGGCGAGTTGGCCTCTACGTCTCCGTGGGACCTTTATATACATCAATAACGTTATATAACCTAACCTAACCCAACCTAACATCTCGGCGGTAATATTTGAAGACATTCCTGGCCTGTTGGCCTCTACGTCACCGTGGGATCTTTATATACATCAATAACGTAATATAACCTAACCTAACCCAATCTAACATCTCGGCGGTAATACTTCAACACATTCCTGGCTTGTTGGCCTCTACGTCACCGTGGGATCTTTATATACATCAATAACGTAATATAACCTAACCTAACCCAATCTAACATCTCGGCGGTAATACTTCAACACATTCCTGGCTTGTTGGCCTCTACGTCTCCGTGCGAACTTTATATACATCTATAACGTAATATAACCTAACCTAAACCAACCTAACATCTCGGCGCTAATATTTGAACACATTCCAGGCTTGTTGGCCTCTACGTCTCCGTGGGACCTTTATATACATCTATAACGTAATATAACCTAACCTAACCCAACCTAACATCTCGGCGGTAATATTTGAAAACATACCTTGCGAGTTGGCTTCGCCGGCTCCGTGGGATCTTTTTATACATCAATAACGTAATATAACCTAACATAAACCAACCTAACATCTCGGCGGTAATATTTGAAAACATACCTTGCGAGTTGGCCTCTACGTCTCCGTGGGACCTTTATATACATCAATAACGTAATATAACCTAACCTAACCCAATCTAACATCTCGGCGGTAATATTTGACAACATTCCTGGCGAGTTGGCTTCGCCGTCTCCGTGGGTGCTTTATATACATCAATAACGTAATCTAACCTAACCTAACCCAACCTAACATCTCGGCGGTAATATTTGAAAACATACCTTGCGAGTTGGCTTCGCCGGCTCCGTGGGATCTTTTTATACATCAATAACGTAATATAACCTAACATAAACCAACCTAACATCTCGGCGGTAATATTTGAAAACATACCTTGCGAGTTGGCCTCTACGTCTCCGTGGGACCTTTATATACATCTATAACGTAATATAACCTAACCTAAACCAACCTAACATCTCGGCGGTAATATTTGAACACATTCCGGGCTTGTTGGCCTCTACGTCTCCGTGGGACCTTTATATACATCTATAACGTAATATAACCTAACCTAACCCAACCTAACGTCTCGGCGGTAATACTTGAAAACATTCATGGCGAGTTGGCCTCTACGTCTCCGTGGGATCTTTTTATACATCAATAACGTAATATAACCTAACATAACCCAACCAAACATCTCGGCGGTAATATTTGAAAACATACCTGGCGAGTTGGCCTCTGCGTCTCCGTGGGACCTTTATATACATCAATAACGTAATATAACCTAACCTAACCCAACCTAACATCTCGGCAGTAATATTTGACAACATTCCTGGCGAGTTGGCTTCTCCGTCTCCGTGGGATCTTTTTATACATCAATAACGTAATATAACCTAACCTAACCCAACCTAACATCTCGGCGGTAATATTAGAAAACATACCTGGCGAGTTGGCCTCTACGTCTCCGTGGGACCTTCATAAGCATCAATAACGAAATATAATGTAACTTAATCCAACCTATCATTTCGGCGGTAATATTTGACAACATTCCTGGCGAGTTGGCCTCTACGTATCCGTGGGATCTTTGTATACATCAATAACGTAATATAACCTAACCTAACCCAACCTAACATCTCGGCGGTAATATTTAACAACATTCCTGGCGAGTTGGCCTCTACGTCTCCGTTTGACCTTCATAAACATCAATAACGAAATATAACCTAACATAACACAACCTATCATCTCGGCGGTAATATTTGACAACATTCCTGGCGAGTTGGCCTCTACGTCTCCGTGGGACTTTTATATACATCAATAACGTTATATAACCTAACCTAACCCAACCTAACATCTCGGCGGTAATATTTGAAGACATTCCTGGCTTGTTGGCCTCTACGTCACCGTGGGATCTTTATATACATCAATAACGTAATATAACCTAACCTAACCCAATCTAACATCTCGGCGGTAATACTTCAACACATTCCTGGCTTGTTGGCCTCTACGTCTCCGTGCGAACTTTATATACATCTATAACGTAATATAACCTAACCTAAACCAACCTAACATCTCGGCGGTAATATTTGAACACATTCCAGGCTTGTTGGCCTCTACGTCTCCGTGGGACCTTTATATACATCTATAACGTAATATAACCTAACCTAACCCAACCTAACATCTCGGCGGTAATATTTGAAAACATACCTTGCGAGTTGGCTTCGCCGGCTCCGTGGGATCTTTTTATACATCAATAACGTAATATAACCTAACATAAACCAACCTAACATCTCGGCGGTAATATTTGAAAACATACCTTGCGAGTTGGCCTCTACGTCTCCGTGGGACCTTTATATACATCTATAACGTAATATAACCTAACCTAAACCAACCTAACATCTCGGCGGTAATATTTGAACACATTCCGGGCTTGTTGGCCTCTACGTCTCCGTGGGACCTTTATATACATCTATAACGTAATATAACCTAACCTAACCCAACCTAACGTCTCGGCGGTAATACTTGAAAACATTCATGGCGAGTTGGCCTCTACGTCTCCGTGGGATCTTTTTATACATCAATAACGTAATATAACCTAACATAACCCAACCAAACATCTCGGCGGTAATATTTGAAAACATACCTGGCGAGTTGGCCTCTGCGTCTCCGTGGGACCTTTATATACATCAATAACGTAATATAACCTAACCTAACC
Source organism: Xylocopa violacea (assembly GCA_963969225.1). Taxonomy (NCBI): domain Eukaryota; kingdom Metazoa; phylum Arthropoda; class Insecta; order Hymenoptera; family Apidae; genus Xylocopa; species Xylocopa violacea. Next base: position 404,735 of record CAXAJV010000841.1, on the reverse strand, counting down.
CAACCTAACATCTCGGCAGTAATATTTGACAACATTCCTGGCGAGTTGGCTTCTCCGTCTCCGTGGGATCTTTTTATACATCAATAACGTAATATAACCTAACCTAACCCAACCTAACATCTCGGCGGTAATATTAGAAAACATACCTGGCGAGTTGGCCTCTACGTCTCCGTGGGACCTTCATAAGCATCAATAACGAAATATAATGTAACTTAATCCAACCTATCATTTCGGCGGTAATATTTGACAACATTCCTGGCGAGTTGGCCTCTACGTATCCGTGGGATCTTTGTATACATCAATAACGTAATATAACCTAACCTAACCCAACCTAACATCTCGGCGGTAATATTTGACAACATTCCTGGCGAGTTGGCCTCTACGTCTCCGTTTGACCTTCATAAACATCAATAACGAAATATAACCTAACATAACACAACCTATCATCTCGGCGGTAATATTTGACAACATTCCTGGCGAGTTGGCCTCTACGTCTCCGTGGGACCTTTATATACATCAATAACGTTATATAACCTAACCTAACCCAACCTAACATCTCGGCGGTAATATTTGAAGACATTCCTGGCTTGTTGGCCTCTACGTCACCGTGGGATCTTTATATACATCAATAACGTAATATAACCTAACCTAACCCAATCTAACATCTCGGCGGTAATACTTCAACACATTCCTGGCTTGTTGGCCTCTACGTCTCCGTGCGAACTTTATATACATCTATAACGTAATATAACCTAACCTAAACCAACCTAACATCTCGGCGGTAATATTTGAACACATTCCAGGCTTGTTGGCCTCTACGTCTCCGTGGAACCTTTATATACATCAATAACGTAATATAGCCTAACCTGACCCAATCTAACATCTCGGCGGTAATACTTCAACACATTCCTGGCTTGTTGGCCTCTACGTCTCCGTGCGAACTTTATATACATCTATAACGTAATATAACCTAACCTAAACCAACCTAACATCTCGGCGGTAATATTTGAACACATTCCAGGCTTGTTGGCCTCTACGTCTCCGTGGGACCTTTATATACATCTATAACGTAATATAACCTAACCTAACCCAACCTAACATCTCGGCGGTAATATTTGAAAACATACCTTGCGAGTTGGCCTCTACGTCTCCGTGGGACCTTTATATACATCTATAACGTAATATAACCTAACCTAAACCAACCTAACATCTCGGCGGTAATATTTGAACACATTCCGGGCTTGTTGGCCTCTACGTCTCCGTGGGACCTTTATATACATCTATAACGTAATATAACCTAACCTAACCCAACCTAACGTCTCGGCGGTAATACTTGAAAACATTCATGGCGAGTTGGCCTCTACGTCTCCGTGGGATCTTTTTATACATCAATAACGTAATATAACCTAACATAACCCAACCAAACATCTCGGCGGTAATATTTGAAAACATACCTGGCGAGTTGGCCTCTGCGTCTCCGTGGGACCTTTATATACATCAATAACGTAATATAACCTAACCTAACCCAACCTAACATCTCGGCAGTAATATTTGACAACATTCCTGGCGAGTTGGCTTCTCCGTCTCCGTGGGATCTTTTTATACATCAATAACGTAATATAACCTAACCTAACCCAACCTAACATCTCGGCGGTAATATTAGAAAACATACCTGGCGAGTTGGCCTCTACGTCTCCGTGGGACCTTCATAAGCATCAATAACGAAATATAATGTAACTTAATCCAACCTATCATTTCGGCGGTAATATTTGACAACATTCCTGGCGAGTTGGCCTCTACGTATCCGTGGGATCTTTGTATACATCAATAACGTAATATAACCTAACCTAACCCAACCTAACATCTCGGCGGTAATATTTGACAACATTCCTGGCGAGTTGGCCTCTACGTCTCCGTTTGACCTTCATAAACATCAATAACGAAATATAACCTAACATAACACAACCTATCATCTCGGCGGTAATATTTGACAACATTCCTGGCGAGTTGGCCTCTACGTCTCCGTGGGACCTTTATATACATCAATAACGTTATATAACCTAACCTAACCCAACCTAACATCTCGGCGGTAATATTTGAAGACATTCCTGGCTTGTTGGCCTCTACGTCACCGTGGGATCTTTATATACATCAATAACGTAATATAACCTAACCTAACCCAATCTAACATCTCGGCGGTAATACTTCAACACATTCCTGGCTTGTTGGCCTCTACGTCTCCGTGCGAACTTTATATACATCTATAACGTAATATAACCTAACCTAAACCAACCTAACATCTCGGCGGTAATATTTGAACACATTCCAGGCTTGTTGGCCTCTACGTCTCCGTGGAACCTTTATATACATCAATAACGTAATATAGCCTAACCTGACCCAATCTAACATCTCGGCGGTAATACTTCAACACATTCCTGGCTTGTTGGCCTCTACGTCTCCGTGCGAACTTTATATACATCTATAACGTAATATAACCTAACCTAAACCAACCTAACATCTCGGCGGTAATATTTGAACACATTCCAGGCTTGTTGGCCTCTACGTCTCCGTGGGACCTTTATATACATCTATAACGTAATATAACCTAACCTAACCCAACCTAACATCTCGGCGGTAATATTTGAAAACATACCTTGCGAGTTGGCTTCGCCGGCTCCGTGGGATCTTTTTATACATCAATAACGTAATATAACCTAACATAAACCAACCTAACATCTCGGCGGTAATATTTGAACACATTCCGGGCTTGTTGGCCTCTACGTCTCCGTGGGACCTTTATATACTTCTATAACGTAATATAACCTAACCTAACCCAACCTAACGTCTCGGCGGTAATACTTGAAAACATTCATGGCGAGTTGGCCTCTACGTCTCCGTGGGATCTTTTTATACATCAATAACGTAATATAACCTAACATAACCCAACCAAACATCTCGGCGGTAATATTTGAAAACATACCTGGCGAGTTGGCCTCTGTGTCTCCGTGGGACCTTTATATACATCAATAACGTAATATAACCTAACCTAACCCAACCTAACATCTCGGCAGTAATATTTGACAACATTCCTGGCGAGTTGGCTTCTCCGTCTCCGTGGGATCTTTTTATACATCAATAACGTAATATAACCTAACCTAACCCAACCTAACATCTCGGCGGTAATATTAGAAAACATACCTGGCGAGTTGGCCTCTACGTCTCCGTGGGACCTTCATAAGCATCAATAACGAAATATAATGTAACTTAATCCAACCTATCATTTCGGCGGTAATATTTGACAACATTCCTGGCGAGTTGGCCTCTACGTATCCGTGGGATCTTTGTATACATCAATAACGTAATATAACCTAACCTAACCCAACCTAACATCTCGGCGGTAATATTTGAACACATTCCAGGCTTGTTGGCCTCTACGTCTCCGTGGGACCTTTATATACATCTATAACGTAATATGACCTAACCTAACTCAACCTAACATCTCGGCGGTAATATTTGAAAACATACCTTGCGAGTTGGCTTCGCCGGCTCCGTGGGATCTTTTTATACATCAATAACGTAATATAACCTAACATAAACCAACCTAACATCTCGGCGGTAATATTTGAAAACATACCTTGCGAGTTGGCCTCTACGTCTCCGTGGGACCTTTATATACATCAATAACGTAATATAACCTAACCTAACCCAATCTAACATCTCGGCGGTAATATTTGACAACATTCCTGGCGAGTTGGCTTCGCCGTCTCCGTGGGTGCTTTATATACATCAATAACGTAATCTAACCTAACCTAACCCAACCTAACATCTCGGCGGTAATATTTGAAGACATTCCTGGCTTGTTGGCCTCTACGTTTCCGTGGGATCTTTATATACATCAATAACGTAATATAACCTAACCTAAACCAATCTAACATCTCGGCGGTAATATTTGACAACATTACTGGCGAGTTGGCTTCTCCGTCTCCGTGGGTGCTTTATATACATCAATAACGTAATATAACCTAACCTAACCCAATCTAACATCTCGGCGGTAATATTTGAACACATTCATGGCGAGTTGGCCTCTACGTCTCCGTGGTACATTTATATACATCAATAATGTAATATAACCTAACCTAACCCAACCTATCATTTCGGCGGTAATATTTGACAACATTCCTGGCGAGTTGGCCTCTACGTATCCGTGGGATCTTTATATACATCAATAACGTAATATAGCCTAACCTGACCCAATCTAACATCTCGGCGGTAATATTTGAAAACATACCTGGCGAGTTGGCCTCTACGTCTCCGTGGGACCTTTATATACATCAATAACGTAATATAGCCTAACCTGACCCAATCTAACATCTCGGCGGTAATATTTGAAAACATACCTGGCGAGTTGGCCTCTACGTCTCCGTGGGACCTTCATAAGCATCAATAACGAAATATAATGTAACTTAATCCAACCTATCATTTCGGCGGTAATATTTGACAACATTCCTGGCGAGTTGGCCTCTACGTATCCGTGGGATCTTTGTATACATCAATAACGTAATATAACCTAACCTAACCCAACCTAACATCTCGGCGGTAATATTTGACAACATTCCTGGCGAGTTGGCCTCTACGTCTCCGTTTGACCTTCATAAACATCAATAACGAAATATAACCTAACATAACACAACCTATCATCTCGGCGGTAATATTTGACAACATTCCTGGCGAGTTGGCCTCTACGTCTCCGTGGGACCTTTATATACATCAATAACGTTATATAACCTAACCTAACCCAACCTAACATCTCGGCGGTAATATTTGAAGACATTCCTGGCTTGTTGGCCTCTACGTCACCGTGGGATCTTTATATACATCAATAACGTAATATAACCTAACCTAACCCAATCTAACATCTCGGCGGTAATACTTCAACACATTCCTGGCTTGTTGGCCTCTACGTCTCCGTGCGAACTTTATATACATCTATAACGTAATATAACCTAACCTAAACCAACCTAACATCTCGGCGGTAATATTAGAAAACATACCTGGCGAGTTGGCCTCTACGTCTCCGTGGGACCTTCATAAGCATCAATAACGAAATATAATGTAACTTAATCCAACCTATCATTTCGGCGGTAATATTTGACAACATTCCTGGCGAGTTGGCCTCTACGTATCCGTGGGATCTTTGTATACATCAATAACGTAATATAACCTAACCTAACCCAACCTAACATCTCGGCGGTAATATTTGAACACATTCCAGGCTTGTTGGCCTCTACGTCTCCGTGGGACCTTTATATACATCTATAACGTAATATAACCTAACCTAACCCAACCTAACATCTCGGCGGTAATACTTGAAAACATTCGTGGCGATTTGGCCTCTACGTCTCCGTGGGATCTTTTTATACATCAATAACGTAATATAACCTAACATAACCCAACCTAACATCTCGGCGGTAATATTTGAGAACATACCTGGCGAGTTGGCCTCTACGTCTCCGTAGGACCTTTATATACATCAATAACGTAATATAACCTAACCTAACCCAACCTAACATCTCGGCAGTAATATTTGACAACATTCCTGGCGAGTTGGCTTCTCCGTCTCCGTGGGATGTTTTTATACATCAATAACGTAATATAACCTAACCTAACCCAACTTAACATCTCGGCGGTAATATTAGAAAACATACCTGGCGAGTTGGCCTCTACGTCTCCGTGGGACCTTCATAAGCATCAATAACGAAATATAACGTAACTTAATCCAACCTATCATTTCGGCGGTAATATTTGACAACATTCCTGGCGAGTTGGCCTCTACGTATCCGTGGGATCTTTGTATACATCAATAACGTAATATAACCTAACCTAACCCAACCTAACATCTCGGCGGTAATATTTGACAACATTCCTGGCGAGTTGGCTTCTCCGTCTCCGTGGGTGCTTTATATACATCAATAACGTAATATAACCTAACCTAACCCAATCTAACATCTCGGCGGTAATATTTGAACACATTCAAGGCGAGTTGGCCTCTACGTCTCCGTGGGAACTTCATAACCATCAATAACGAAATATAACCTAACCTAACCCAACCTATCATCTCGGCGGTAATATTTGAGAACATTACTGGCGAGTTGGCTTCTCCGTCTCCGTGGGTGCTTTATATACATCAATAACGTAATATAACCTAACCTAACCCAATCTAACATCTCGGCGGTAATACTTCAACACATTCCTGGCTTGTTGGCCTCTACGTTTCCGTGGGATCTTTATATACATCAATAACGTAATATAACCTAACCTAACCCAATCTAACATCTCGGCGGTAATATTTGACAACATTACTGGCGAGTTGGCCTCTACGTCTCCGTGGGACCTTTATATACATCAATAACGTAATATAACCTAACCTAACCCAACCTATCATTTCGGCGGTAATATTTGACAACATTACTGGCGAGTTGGCCTCTACGTCTCCGTTTGACCTTCATAAACATCAATAACGAAATATAACCTAACATAACACAACCTATCATCTCGGCGGTAATATTTGACAACATTCCTGGCGAGTTGGCCTCTACGTCTCCGTGGGACCTTTATATACATCAATAACGTTATATGACCTAACCTAACCCAACCTAACATCTCGGCGGTAATATTTGAAGACATTCCTGTCTTGTTGCCCTCTACGTCTCCGTGGGATCTTTATATACATCAATAACGTAATATAACCTAACCTAACCCAATCTAACATCTCGGCGGTAATACTTCAACACATTCCTGGCTTGTTGGCCTCTATGTCTCCGTGCGAACTTTATATACATCTATAACGTAATATAACCTAACCTAAACCAACCTAACATCTCGGCGGTAATATTTGAACACATTCCGGGCTTGTTGGCCTCTACGTCTCCGTGGGACCTTTATATACATCTATAACGTAATATAACCTAACCTAACCCAACCTAACGCCTCGGCGGTAATACTTGAAAACATTCATGGCGAGTTGGCCTCTACGTCTCCGTGGGACCTTTATATACATCTATAACGTAATATAACCTAACCTAACCCAACCTAACATCTCGGCGGTAATATTTGACAACATTCCTGGCGAGTTGGCTTCTCCGTCTCCGTGGGTGCTATATATACATCAATAACGTAATATAACCTAACCTAACCCAACCTATCATCTCGGCGGTAATATTTGATCACATTCCTGGCGAGTTGGCCTCTACGTCTCCGTTTGACCTTCATAAACATCAATAACGAAATATAACCTAACATAACACAACCTATCATCTCGGCGGTAATATTTGACAACATTCCTGGCGAGTTGGCCTCTACGTCTCCGTGGGACCTTTATATACATCTATAACGTAATATAACCTAACCTAACCCAACCTAACATCTCGGCGGTAATACTTGAAAACATTCGTGGCGAGTTGGCCTCTACGTCTCCGTGGGATCTTTTTATACATCAATAACGTAATATAACCTAACATAACCCAACCTAACATCTCGGCGGTAATATTTGAGAACATACCTGGCGAGTTGGCCTCTACGTCTCCGTAGGACCTTTATATACATCAATAACGTAATATAACCTAACCTAACCCAACCTAACATCTCGGCAGTAATATTTGACAACATTCCTGGCGAGTTGGCTTCTCCGTCTCCGTGGGACCATTATATACATCAATAACGTTATATAACCTAACCTAACCCAACCTAACATCTCGGCGGTAATATTTGAAGACATTCCTGGCTTGTTGGCCTCTACGTCACCGTGGGATCTTTATATACATCAATAACGTAATATAACCTAACCTAACCCAATCTAACATCTCGGCGGTAATACTTCAACACATTCCTGGCTTGTTGGCCTCTACGTTTCCGTGCGAACTTTATATACATCTATAACGTAATATAACCTAACCTAAACCAACCTAACATCTCGGCGGTAATATTTGAACACATTCCAGGCTTGTTGGCCTCTACGTCTCCGTGGGACCTTTATATACATCTATAACGTAATATAACCTAACCTAACCCAACCTAACATCTCGGCGGTAATATTTGAAAACATACCTTGCGAGTTGGCTTCGCCGGCTCCGTGGGATCTTTTTATACATCAATAACGTAATATAACCTAACATAAACCAACCTAACATCTCGGCGGTAATATTTGAACACATTCCGGGCTTGTTGGCCTCTACGTCTCCGTGGGACCTTTATATACTTCTATAACGTAATATAACCTAACCTAACCCAACCTAACGTCTCGGCGGTAATACTTGAAAACATTCATGGCGAGTTGGCCTCTACGTCTCCGTGGGATCTTTTTATACATCAATAACGTAATATAACCTAACATAACCCAACCAAACATCTCGGCGGTAATATTTGAAAACATACCTGGCGAGTTGGCCTCTGTGTCTCCGTGGGACCTTTATATACATCAATAACGTAATATAACCTAACCTAACCCAACCTAACATCTCGGCAGTAATATTTGACAACATTCCTGGCGAGTTGGCTTCTCCGTCTCCGTGGGATCTTTTTATACATCAATAACGTAATATAACCTAACCTAACCCAACCTAACATCTCGGCGTTAATATTAGAAAACATACCTGGCGAGTTGGCCTCTACGTCTCCGTGGGACCTTCATAAGCATCAATAACGAAATATAATGTAACTTAATCCAACCTATCATTTCGGCGGTAATATTTGACAACATTCCTGGCGAGTTGGCCTCTACGTATCCGTGGGATCTTTGTATACATCAATAACGTAATATAACCTAACCTAACCCAACCTAACATCTCGGCGGTAATATTTGAACACATTCCAGGCTTGTTGGCCTCTACGTCTCCGTGGGACCTTTATATACATCTATAACGTAATATAACCTAACCTAACCCAACCTAACATCTCGGCGGTAATATTTGAAAACATACCTTGCGAGTTGGCTTCGCCGGCTCCGTGGGATCTTTTTATACATCAATAACGTAATATAACCTAACATAAACCAACCTAACATCTCGGCGGTAATATTTGAAAACATACCTTGCGAGTTGGCCTCTACGTCTCCGTGGGACCTTTATATACATCAATAACGTAATATAACCTAACCTAACCCAATCTAACATCTCGGCGGTAATATTTGACAACATTCCTGGCGAGTTGGCTTCGCCGTCTCCGTGGGTGCTTTATATACATCAATAACGTAATCTAACCTAACCTAACCCAACCTAACATCTCGGCGGTAATATTTGAAGACATTCCTGGCTTGTTGGCCTCTACGTTTCCGTGGGATCTTTATATACATCAATAACGTAATATAACCTAACCTAAACCAATCTAACATCTCGGCGGTAATATTTGACAACATTACTGGCGAGTTGGCTTCTCCGTCTCCGTGGGTGCTTTATATACATCAATAACGTAATATAACCTAACCTAACCCAATCTAACATCTCGGCGGTAATATTTGAACACATTCATGGCGAGTTGGCCTCTACGTCTCCGTGGTACATTTATATACATCAATAATGTAATATAACCTAACCTAACCCAACCTATCATTTCGGCGGTAATATTTGACAACATTCCTGGCGAGTTGGCCTCTACGTATCCGTGGGATCTTTATATACATCAATAACGTAATATAGCCTAACCTGACCCAATCTAACATCTCGGCGGTAATATTTGAAAACATACCTGGCGAGTTGGCCTCTACGTCTCCGTGGGACCTTTATATACATCAATAACGTAATATAACCTAACCTAACCCAACCTAACATCTCGGCGGTAATATTAGAAAACATACCTGGCGAGTTGGCCTCTACGTCTCCGTGGGACCTTCATGAGCATCAATAACGGAATATAACCTAACCTAACCCAATTTAACATATCGGCGGTAATATTTGAACACATTCATGGCGAGTTGGCCTCTACGTCGCCGTGGTACATTTATATACATCAATAATGTAATATAACCTAACCTAACCCAACCTATCATCTCGGCGGTAATATTTGACAACATTCCTGGCGAGTTGGCCTCTACGTATCCGTGGGATCTTTATATACATCAATAACGTAATATAGCCTAACCTGACCCAATCTAACATCTCGGCGGTAATATTTGAAAACATACCTGGCGAGTTGGCCTCTACGTCTCCGTGGGACCTTCATAAGCATCAATAACGAAATATAATGTAACTTAATCCAACCTATCATTTCGGCGGTAATATTTGACAACATTCCTGGCGAGTTGGCCTCTACGTATCCGTGGGATCTTTGTATACATCAATAACGTAATATAACCTAACCTAACCCAACCTAACATCTCGGCGGTAATATTTGACAACATTCCTGGCGAGTTGGCCTCTACGTCTCCGTTTGACCTTCATAAACATCAATAACGAAATATAACCTAACATAACACAACCTATCATCTCGGCGGTAATATTTGACAACATTCCTGGCGAGTTGGCCTCTACGTCTCCGTGGGACCTTTATATACATCAATAACGTTATATAACCTAACCTAACCCAACCTAACATCTCGGCGGTAATATTTGAAGACATTACTGGCTTGTTGGCCTCTACGTCTCCGTTTGACCTTCATAAACATCAATAACGAAATATAACCTAACATAACACAACCTATCATCTCGGCGGTAATATTTGACAACATTCCTGGCGAGTTGGCCTCTACGTCTCCGTGGGACCTTTATATACATCAATAACGTTATATAACCTAACCTAACCCAACCTAACATCTCGGCGGTAATATTTGAAGACATTCCTGGCCTGTTGGCCTCTACGTCACCGTGGGATCTTTATATACATCAATAACGTAATATAACCTAACCTAACCCAATCTAACATCTCGGCGGTAATACTTCAACACATTCCTGGCTTGTTGGCCTCTACGTCACCGTGGGATCTTTATATACATCAATAACGTAATATAACCTAACCTAACCCAATCTAACATCTCGGCGGTAATACTTCAACACATTCCTGGCTTGTTGGCCTCTACGTCTCCGTGCGAACTTTATATACATCTATAACGTAATATAACCTAACCTAAACCAACCTAACATCTCGGCGCTAATATTTGAACACATTCCAGGCTTGTTGGCCTCTACGTCTCCGTGGGACCTTTATATACATCTATAACGTAATATAACCTAACCTAACCCAACCTAACATCTCGGCGGTAATATTTGAAAACATACCTTGCGAGTTGGCTTCGCCGGCTCCGTGGGATCTTTTTATACATCAATAACGTAATATAACCTAACATAAACCAACCTAACATCTCGGCGGTAATATTTGAAAACATACCTTGCGAGTTGGCCTCTACGTCTCCGTGGGACCTTTATATACATCAATAACGTAATATAACCTAACCTAACCCAATCTAACATCTCGGCGGTAATATTTGACAACATTCCTGGCGAGTTGGCTTCGCCGTCTCCGTGGGTGCTTTATATACATCAATAACGTAATCTAACCTAACCTAACCCAACCTAACATCTCGGCGGTAATATTTGAAAACATACCTTGCGAGTTGGCTTCGCCGGCTCCGTGGGATCTTTTTATACATCAATAACGTAATATAACCTAACATAAACCAACCTAACATCTCGGCGGTAATATTTGAAAACATACCTTGCGAGTTGGCCTCTACGTCTCCGTGGGACCTTTATATACATCTATAACGTAATATAACCTAACCTAAACCAACCTAACATCTCGGCGGTAATATTTGAACACATTCCGGGCTTGTTGGCCTCTACGTCTCCGTGGGACCTTTATATACATCTATAACGTAATATAACCTAACCTAACCCAACCTAACGTCTCGGCGGTAATACTTGAAAACATTCATGGCGAGTTGGCCTCTACGTCTCCGTGGGATCTTTTTATACATCAATAACGTAATATAACCTAACATAACCCAACCAAACATCTCGGCGGTAATATTTGAAAACATACCTGGCGAGTTGGCCTCTGCGTCTCCGTGGGACCTTTATATACATCAATAACGTAATATAACCTAACCTAACCCAACCTAACATCTCGGCAGTAATATTTGACAACATTCCTGGCGAGTTGGCTTCTCCGTCTCCGTGGGATCTTTTTATACATCAATAACGTAATATAACCTAACCTAACCCAACCTAACATCTCGGCGGTAATATTAGAAAACATACCTGGCGAGTTGGCCTCTACGTCTCCGTGGGACCTTCATAAGCATCAATAACGAAATATAATGTAACTTAATCCAACCTATCATTTCGGCGGTAATATTTGACAACATTCCTGGCGAGTTGGCCTCTACGTATCCGTGGGATCTTTGTATACATCAATAACGTAATATAACCTAACCTAACCCAACCTAACATCTCGGCGGTAATATTTAACAACATTCCTGGCGAGTTGGCCTCTACGTCTCCGTTTGACCTTCATAAACATCAATAACGAAATATAACCTAACATAACACAACCTATCATCTCGGCGGTAATATTTGACAACATTCCTGGCGAGTTGGCCTCTACGTCTCCGTGGGACTTTTATATACATCAATAACGTTATATAACCTAACCTAACCCAACCTAACATCTCGGCGGTAATATTTGAAGACATTCCTGGCTTGTTGGCCTCTACGTCACCGTGGGATCTTTATATACATCAATAACGTAATATAACCTAACCTAACCCAATCTAACATCTCGGCGGTAATACTTCAACACATTCCTGGCTTGTTGGCCTCTACGTCTCCGTGCGAACTTTATATACATCTATAACGTAATATAACCTAACCTAAACCAACCTAACATCTCGGCGGTAATATTTGAACACATTCCAGGCTTGTTGGCCTCTACGTCTCCGTGGGACCTTTATATACATCTATAACGTAATATAACCTAACCTAACCCAACCTAACATCTCGGCGGTAATATTTGAAAACATACCTTGCGAGTTGGCTTCGCCGGCTCCGTGGGATCTTTTTATACATCAATAACGTAATATAACCTAACATAAACCAACCTAACATCTCGGCGGTAATATTTGAAAACATACCTTGCGAGTTGGCCTCTACGTCTCCGTGGGACCTTTATATACATCTATAACGTAATATAACCTAACCTAAACCAACCTAACATCTCGGCGGTAATATTTGAACACATTCCGGGCTTGTTGGCCTCTACGTCTCCGTGGGACCTTTATATACATCTATAACGTAATATAACCTAACCTAACCCAACCTAACGTCTCGGCGGTAATACTTGAAAACATTCATGGCGAGTTGGCCTCTACGTCTCCGTGGGATCTTTTTATACATCAATAACGTAATATAACCTAACATAACCCAACCAAACATCTCGGCGGTAATATTTGAAAACATACCTGGCGAGTTGGCCTCTGCGTCTCCGTGGGACCTTTATATACATCAATAACGTAATATAACCTAACCTAACCCAACCTAACATCTCGGCAGTAATATTTGACAACATTCCTGGCGAGTTGGCTTCTCCGTCTCCGTGGGATCTTTTTATACATCAATAACGTAATATAACCTAACCTAACCCAACCTAACATCTCGGCGGTAATATTAGAAAACATACCTGGCGAGTTGGCCTCTACGTCACCGTGGGATCTTTATATACATCAATAACGTAATATAACCTAACCTAACCCAATCTAACATCTCGGCGGTAATACTTCAACACATTCCTGGCTTGTTGGCCTCTACGTCTCCGTGCGAACTTTATATACATCTATAACGTAATATAACCTAACCTAAACCAACCTAACATCTCGGCGGTAATATTTGAACACATTCCAGGCTTGTTGGCCTCTACGTCTCCGTGGAACCTTTATATACATCAATAACGTAATATAGCCTAACCTGACCCAATCTAACATCTCGGCGGTAATACTTCAACACATTCCTGGCTTGTTGGCCTCTACGTCTCCGTGCGAACTTTATATACATCTATAACGTAATATAACCTAACCTAAACCAACCTAACATCTCGGCGGTAATATTTGAACACATTCCAGGCTTGTTGGCCTCTACGTCTCCGTGGGACCTTTATATACATCTATAACGTAATATAACCTAACCTAACCCAACCTAACATCTCGGCGGTAATATTTGAAAACATACCTTGCGAGTTGGCCTCTACGTCTCCGTGGGACCTTTATATACATCTATAACGTAATATAACCTAACCTAAACCAACCTAACATCTCGGCGGTAATATTTGAACACATTCCGGGCTTGTTGGCCTCTACGTCTCCGTGGGACCTTTATATACATCTATAACGTAATATAACCTAACCTAACCCAACCTAACGTCTCGGCGGTAATACTTGAAAACATTCATGGCGAGTTGGCCTCTACGTCTCCGTGGGATCTTTTTATACATCAATAACGTAATATAACCTAACATAACCCAACCAAACATCTCGGCGGTAATATTTGAAAACATACCTGGCGAGTTGGCCTCTGCGTCTCCGTGGGACCTTTATATACATCAATAACGTAATATAACCTAACCTAACCCAACCTAACATCTCGGCAGTAATATTTGACAACATTCCTGGCGAGTTGGCTTCTCCGTCTCCGTGGGATCTTTTTATACATCAATAACGTAATATAACCTAACCTAACCCAACCTAACATCTCGGCGGTAATATTAGAAAACATACCTGGCGAGTTGGCCTCTACGTCTCCGTGGGACCTTCATAAGCATCAATAACGAAATATAATGTAACTTAATCCAACCTATCATTTCGGCGGTAATATTTGACAACATTCCTGGCGAGTTGGCCTCTACGTATCCGTGGGATCTTTGTATACATCAATAACGTAATATAACCTAACCTAACCCAACCTAACATCTCGGCGGTAATATTTGACAACATTCCTGGCGAGTTGGCCTCTACGTCTCCGTTTGACCTTCATAAACATCAATAACGAAATATAACCTAACATAACACAACCTATCATCTCGGCGGTAATATTTGACAACATTCCTGGCGAGTTGGCCTCTACGTCTCCGTGGGACCTTTATATACATCAATAACGTTATATAACCTAACCTAACCCAACCTAACATCTCGGCGGTAATATTTGAAGACATTCCTGGCTTGTTGGCCTCTACGTCACCGTGGGATCTTTATATACATCAATAACGTAATATAACCTAACCTAACCCAATCTAACATCTCGGCGGTAATACTTCAACACATTCCTGGCTTGTTGGCCTCTACGTCTCCGTGCGAACTTTATATACATCTATAACGTAATATAACCTAACCTAAACCAACCTAACATCTCGGCGGTAATATTTGAACACATTCCAGGCTTGTTGGCCTCTACGTCTCCGTGGAACCTTTATATACATCAATAACGTAATATAGCCTAACCTGACCCAATCTAACATCTCGGCGGTAATACTTCAACACATTCCTGGCTTGTTGGCCTCTACGTCTCCGTGCGAACTTTATATACATCTATAACGTAATATAACCTAACCTAAACCAACCTAACATCTCGGCGGTAATATTTGAACACATTCCAGGCTTGTTGGCCTCTACGTCTCCGTGGGACCTTTATATACATCTATAACGTAATATAACCTAACCTAACCCAACCTAACATCTCGGCGGTAATATTTGAAAACATACCTTGCGAGTTGGCTTCGCCGGCTCCGTGGGATCTTTTTATACATCAATAACGTAATATAACCTAACATAAACCAACCTAACATCTCGGCGGTAATATTTGAACACATTCCGGGCTTGTTGGCCTCTACGTCTCCGTGGGACCTTTATATACTTCTATAACGTAATATAACCTAACCTAACCCAACCTAACGTCTCGGCGGTAATACTTGAAAACATTCATGGCGAGTTGGCCTCTACGTCTCCGTGGGATCTTTTTATACATCAATAACGTAATATAACCTAACATAACCCAACCAAACATCTCGGCGGTAATATTTGAAAACATACCTGGCGAGTTGGCCTCTGTGTCTCCGTGGGACCTTTATATACATCAATAACGTAATATAACCTAACCTAACCCAACCTAACATCTCGGCAGTAATATTTGACAACATTCCTGGCGAGTTGGCTTCTCCGTCTCCGTGGGATCTTTTTATACATCAATAACGTAATATAACCTAACCTAACCCAACCTAACATCTCGGCGGTAATATTAGAAAACATACCTGGCGAGTTGGCCTCTACGTCTCCGTGGGACCTTCATAAGCATCAATAACGAAATATAATGTAACTTAATCCAACCTATCATTTCGGCGGTAATATTTGACAACATTCCTGGCGAGTTGGCCTCTACGTATCCGTGGGATCTTTGTATACATCAATAACGTAATATAACCTAACCTAACCCAACCTAACATCTCGGCGGTAATATTTGAACACATTCCAGGCTTGTTGGCCTCTACGTCTCCGTGGGACCTTTATATACATCTATAACGTAATATGACCTAACCTAACTCAACCTAACATCTCGGCGGTAATATTTGAAAACATACCTTGCGAGTTGGCTTCGCCGGCTCCGTGGGATCTTTTTATACATCAATAACGTAATATAACCTAACATAAACCAACCTAACATCTCGGCGGTAATATTTGAAAACATACCTTGCGAGTTGGCCTCTACGTCTCCGTGGGACCTTTATATACATCAATAACGTAATATAACCTAACCTAACCCAATCTAACATCTCGGCGGTAATATTTGACAACATTCCTGGCGAGTTGGCTTCGCCGTCTCCGTGGGTGCTTTATATACATCAATAACGTAATCTAACCTAACCTAACCCAACCTAACATCTCGGCGGTAATATTTGAAGACATTCCTGGCTTGTTGGCCTCTACGTTTCCGTGGGATCTTTATATACATCAATAACGTAATATAACCTAACCTAAACCAATCTAACATCTCGGCGGTAATATTTGACAACATTACTGGCGAGTTGGCTTCTCCGTCTCCGTGGGTGCTTTATATACATCAATAACGTAATATAACCTAACCTAACCCAATCTAACATCTCGGCGGTAATATTTGAACACATTCATGGCGAGTTGGCCTCTACGTCTCCGTGGTACATTTATATACATCAATAATGTAATATAACCTAACCTAACCCAACCTATCATTTCGGCGGTAATATTTGACAACATTCCTGGCGAGTTGGCCTCTATGTATCGGTGGGATCTTTATATACATCAATAACGTAATATAGCCTAACCTGACCCAATCTAACATCTCGGCGGTAATATTTGAAAACATACCTGGCGAGTTGGCCTCTACGTCTCCGTGGGACCTTTATATACATCAATAACGTAATATAGCCTAACCTGACCCAATCTAACATCTCGGCGGTAATATTTGAAAACATACCTGGCGAGTTGGCCTCTACGTCTCCGTGGGACCTTCATAAGCATCAATAACGAAATATAATGTAACTTAATCCAACCTATCATTTCGGCGGTAATATTTGACAACATTCCTGGCGAGTTGGCCTCTACGTATCCGTGGGATCTTTGTATACATCAATAACGTAATATAACCTAACCTAACCCAACCTAACATCTCGGCGGTAATATTTGACAACATTCCTGGCGAGTTGGCCTCTACGTCTCCGTTTGACCTTCATAAACATCAATAACGAAATATAACCTAACATAACACAACCTATCATCTCGGCGGTAATATTTGACAACATTCCTGGCGAGTTGGCCTCTACGTCTCCGTGGGACCTTTATATACATCAATAACGTTATATAACCTAACCTAACCCAACCTAACATCTCGGCGGTAATATTTGAAGACATTCCTGGCTTGTTGGCCTCTACGTCACCGTGGGATCTTTATATACATCAATAACGTAATATAACCTAACCTAACCCAATCTAACATCTCGGCGGTAATACTTCAACACATTCCTGGCTTGTTGGCCTCTACGTCTCCGTGCGAACTTTATATACATCTATAACGTAATATAACCTAACCTAAACCAACCTAACATCTCGGCGGTAATATTAGAAAACATACCTGGCGAGTTGGCCTCTACGTCTCCGTGGGACCTTCATAAGCATCAATAACGAAATATAATGTAACTTAATCCAACCTATCATTTCGGCGGTAATATTTGACAACATTCCTGGCGAGTTGGCCTCTACGTATCCGTGGGATCTTTGTATACATCAATAACGTAATATAACCTAACCTAACCCAACCTAACATCTCGGCGGTAATATTTGAACACATTCCAGGCTTGTTGGCCTCTACGTCTCCGTGGGACCTTTATATACATCTATAACGTAATATAACCTAACCTAACCCAACCTAACATCTCGGCGGTAATATTTGAAAACATACCTTGCGAGTTGGCTTCGCCGGCTCCGTGGGATCTTTTTATACATCAATAACGTAATATAACCTAACATAAACCAACCTAACATCTCGGCGGTAATATTTGAAAACATACCTTGCGAGTTGGCCTCTACGTCTCCGTGGGACCTTTATATACATCAATAACGTAATATAACCTAACCTAACCCAATCTAACATCTCGGCGGTAATATTTGACAACATTCCTGGCGAGTTGGCTTCGCCGTCTCCGTGGGTGCTTTATATACATCAATAACGTAATCTAACCTAACCTAACCCAACCTAACATCTCGGCGGTAATATTTGAAGACATTCCTGGCTTGTTGGCCTCTACGTTTCCGTGGGATCTTTATATACATCAATAACGTAATATAACCTAACCTAAACCAATCTAACATCTCGGCGGTAATATTTGACAACATTACTGGCGAGTTGGCTTCTCCGTCTCCGTGGGTGCTTTATATACATCAATAACGTAATATAACCTAACCTAACCCAATCTAACATCTCGGCGGTAATATTTGAACACATTCATGGCGAGTTGGCCTCTACGTCTCCGTGGTACATTTATATACATCAATAATGTAATATAACCTAACCTAACCCAACCTATCATTTCGGCGGTAATATTTGACAACATTCCTGGCGAGTTGGCCTCTACGTATCCGTGGGATCTTTATATACATCAATAACGTAATATAGCCTAACCTGACCCAATCTAACATCTCGGCGGTAATATTTGAAAACATACCTGGCGAGTTGGCCTCTACGTCTCCGTGGGACCTTTATATACATCAATAACGTAATATAACCTAACCTAACCCAACCTAACATCTCGGCGGTAATATTAGAAAACATACCTGGCGAGTTGGCCTCTACGTCTCCGTGGGACCTTCATGAGCATCAATAACGGAATATAACCTAACCTAACCCAATTTAACATATCGGCGGTAATATTTGAACACATTCATGGCGAGTTGGCCTCTACGTCGCCGTGGTACATTTATATACATCAATAATGTAATATAACCTAACCTAACCCAACCTATCATCTCGGCGGTAATATTTGACAACATTCCTGGCGAGTTGGCCTCTACGTATCCGTGGGATCTTTATATACATCAATAACGTAATATAGCCTAACCTGACCCAATCTAACATCTCGGCGGTAATATTTGAAAACATACCTGGCGAGTTGGCCTCTACGTCTCCGTGGGACCTTCATAAGCATCAATAACGAAATATAATGTAACTTAATCCAACCTATCATTTCGGCGGTAATATTTGACAACATTCCTGGCGAGTTGGCCTCTACGTATCCGTGGGATCTTTGTATACATCAATAACGTAATATAACCTAACCTAACCCAACCTAACATCTCGGCGGTAATATTTGACAACATTCCTGGCGAGTTGGCCTCTACGTCTCCGTTTGACCTTCATAAACATCAATAACGAAATATAACCTAACATAACACAACCTATCATCTCGGCGGTAATATTTGACAACATTCCTGGCGAGTTGGCCTCTACGTCTCCGTGGGACCTTTATATACATCAATAACGTTATATAACCTAACCTAACCCAACCTAACATCTCGGCGGTAATATTTGAAGACATTCCTGGCTTGTTGGCCTCTACGTCTCCGTTTGACCTTCATAAACATCAATAACGAAATATAACCTAACATAACACAACCTATCATCTCGGCGGTAATATTTGACAACATTCCTGGCGAGTTGGCCTCTACGTCTCCGTGGGACCTTTATATACATCAATAACGTTATATAACCTAACCTAACCCAACCTAACATCTCGGCGGTAATATTTGAAGACATTCCTGGCTTGTTGGCCTCTACGTCACCGTGGGATCTTTATATACATCAATAACGTAATATAACCTAACCTAACCCAATCTAACATCTCGGCGGTAATACTTCAACACATTCCTGGCTTGTTGGCCTCTACGTCACCGTGGGATCTTTATATACATCAATAACGTAATATAACCTAACCTAACCCAATCTAACATCTCGGCGGTAATACTTCAACACATTCCTGGCTTGTTGGCCTCTACGTCTCCGTGCGAACTTTATATACATCTATAACGTAATATAACCTAACCTAAACCAACCTAACATCTCGGCGGTAATATTTGAACACATTCCAGGCTTGTTGGCCTCTACGTCTCCGTGGGACCTTTATATACATCTATAACGTAATATAACCTAACCTAACCCAACCTAACATCTCGGCGGTAATATTTGAAAACATACCTTGCGAGTTGGCTTCGCCGGCTCCGTGGGATCTTTTTATACATCAATAATGTAATATAACCTAACATAAACCAACCTAACATCTCGGCGGTAATATTTGAAAACATACCTTGCGAGTTGGCCTCTACGTCTCCGTGGGACCTTTATATACATCAATAACGTAATATAACCTAACCTAACCCAATCTAACATCTCGGCGGTAATATTTGACAACATTCCTGGCGAGTTGGCTTCGCCGTCTCCGTGGGTGCTTTATATACATCAATAACGTAATCTAACCTAACCTAACCCAACCTAACATCTCGGCGGTAATATTTGAAAACATACCTTGCGAGTTGGCTTCGCCGGCTCCGTGGGATCTTTTTATACATCAATAACGTAATATAACCTAACATAAACCAACCTAACATCTCGGCGGTAATATTTGAAAACATACCTTGCGAGTTGGCCTCTACGTCTCCGTGGGACCTTTATATACATCTATAACGTAATATAACCTAACCTAAACCAACCTAACATCTCGGCGGTAATATTTGAACACATTCCGGGCTTGTTGGCCTCTACGTCTCCGTGGGACCTTTATATACATCTATAACGTAATATAACCTAACCTAACCCAACCTAACGTCTCGGCGGTAATACTTGAAAACATTCATGGCGAGTTGGCCTCTACGTCTCCGTGGGATCTTTTTATACATCAATAACGTAATATAACCTAACATAACCCAACCAAACATCTCGGCGGTAATATTTGAAAACATACCTGGCGAGTTGGCCTCTGCGTCTTCGTGGGACCTTTATATACATCAATAACGTAATATAACCTAACCTAACCCAACCTAACATCTCGGCAGTAATATTTGACAACATTCCTGGCGAGTTGGCTTCTCCGTCTCCGTGGGATCTTTTTATACATCAATAACGTAATATAACCTAACCTAACCCAACCTAACATCTCGGCGGTAATATTAGAAAACATACCTGGCGAGTTGGCCTCTACGTCTCCGTGGGACCTTCATAAGCATCAATAACGAAATATAATGTAACTTAATCCAACCTATCATTTCGGCGGTAATATTTGACAACATTCCTGGCGAGTTGGCCTCTACGTATCCGTGGGATCTTTGTATACATCAATAACGTAATATAACCTAACCTAACCCAACCTAACATCTCGGCGGTAATATTTGACAACATTCCTGGCGAGTTGGCCTCTACGTCTCCGTTTGACCTTCATAAACATCAATAACGAAATATAACCTAACATAACACAACCTATCATCTCGGCGGTAATATTTGACAACATTCCTGGCGAGTTGGCCTCTACGTCTCCGTGGGACCTTTATATACATCAATAACGTTATATAACCTAACCTAACCCAACCTAACATCTCGGCGGTAATATTTGAAGACATTCCTGGCTTGTTGGCCTCTACGTCACCGTGGGATCTTTATATACATCAATAACGTAATATAACCTAACCTAACCCAATCTAACATCTCGGCGGTAATACTTCAACACATTCCTGGCTTGTTGGCCTCTACGTCTCCGTGCGAACTTTATATACATCTATAACGTAATATAACCTAACCTAAACCAACCTAACATCTCGGCGGTAATATTTGAACACATTCCAGGCTTGTTGGCCTCTACGTCTCCGTGGGACCTTTATATACATCTATAACGTAATATAACCTAACCTAACCCAACCTAACATCTCGGCGGTAATATTTGAAAACATACCTTGCGAGTTGGCTTCGCCGGCTCCGTGGGATCTTTTTATACATCAATAACGTAATATAACCTAACATAAACCAACCTAACATCTCGGCGGTAATATTTGAAAACATACCTTGCGAGTTGGCCTCTACGTCTCCGTGGGACCTTTATATACATCAATAACGTAATATAACCTAACCTAACCCAATCTAACATCTCGGCGGTAATATTTGACAACATTCCTGGCGAGTTGGCTTCGCCGTCTCCGTGGGTGCTTTATATACATCAATAACGTAATCTAACCTAACCTAACCCAACCTAACATCTCGGCGGTAATATTTGAAAACATACCTTGCGAGTTGGCTTCGCCGGCTCCGTGGGATCTTTTTACACATCAATAACGTAATATAACCTAACATAAACCAATCTAACATCTCGGCGGTAATATTTGAAAACATACCTTGCGAGTTGGCCTCTACGTCTCCGTGGGACCTTTATATACATCTATAACGTAATATAACCTAACCTAAACCAACCTAACATCTCGGCGGTAATATTTGAACACATTCCGGGCTTGTTGGCCTCTACGTCTCCGTGGGACCTTTATATACATCTATAACGTAATATAACCTAACCTAACCCAACCTAACGTCTCGGCGGTAATACTTGAAAACATTCATGGCGAGTTGGCCTCTACGTCTCCGTGGGATCTTTTTATACATCAATAACGTAATATAACCTAACATAACCCAACCAAACATCTCGGCGGTAATATTTGAAAACATACCTGGCGAGTTGGCCTCTGCGTCTCCGTGGGACCTTTATATACATCAATAACGTAATATAACCTAACCTAACCCAACCTAACATCTCGGCAGTAATATTTGACAACATTCCTGGCGAGTTGGCTTCTCCGTCTCCGTGGGATCTTTTTATACATCAATAACGTAATATAACCTAACCTAACCCAACCTAACATCTCGGCGGTAATATTAGAAAACATACCTGGCGAGTTGGCCTCTACGTCTCCGTGGGACCTTCATAAGCATCAATAACGAAATATAATGTAACTTAATCCAACCTATCATTTCGGCGGTAATATTTGACAACATTCCTGGCGAGTTGGCCTCTACGTATCCGTGGGATCTTTGTATACATCAATAACGTAATATAACCTAACCTAACCCAACCTAACATCTCGGCGGTAATATTTGACAACATTCCTGGCGAGTTGGCCTCTACGTCTCCGTTTGACCTTCATAAACATCAATAACGAAATATAACCTAACATAACACAACCTATCATCTCGGCGGTAATATTTGACAACATTCCTGGCGAGTTGGCCTCTACGTCTCCGTGGGACCTTTATATACATCAATAACGTTATATAACCTAACCTAACCCAACCTAACATCTCGGCGGTAATATTTGAAGACATTCCTGGCTTGTTGGCCTCTACGTCACCGTGGGATCTTTATATACATCAATAACGTAATATAACCTAACCTAACCCAATCTAACATCTCGGCGGTAATACTTCAACACATTCCTGGCTTGTTGGCCTCTACGTCTCCGTGCGAACTTTATATACATCTATAACGTAATATAACCTAACCTAAACCAACCTAACATCTCGGCGGTAATATTTGAACACATTCCAGGCTTGTTGGCCTCTACGTCTCCGTGGGACCTTTATATACATCTATAACGTAATATAACCTAACCTAACCCAACCTAACATCTCGGCGGTAATATTTGAAAACATACCTTGCGAGTTGGCTTCGCCGGCTCCGTGGGATCTTTTTATACATCAATAACGTAATATAACCTAACATAAACCAACCTAACATCTCGGCGGTAATATTTGAAAACATACCTTGCGAGTTGGCCTCTACGTCTCCGTGGGACCTTTATATACATCAATAACGTAATATAACCTAACCTAACCCAATCTAACATCTCGGCGGTAATATTTGACAACATTCCTGGCGAGTTGGCTTCGCCGTCTCCGTGGGTGCTTTATATACATCAATAACGTAATCTAACCTAACCTAACCCAACCTAACATCTCGGCGGTAATATTTGAAAACATACCTTGCGAGTTGGCTTCGCCGGCTCCGTGGGATCTTTTTACACATCAATAACGTAATATAACCTAACATAAACCAATCTAACATCTCGGCGGTAATATTTGAAAACATACCTTGCGAGTTGGCCTCTACGTCTCCGTGGGACCTTTATATACATCTATAACGTAATATAACCTAACCTAAACCAACCTAACATCTCGGCGGTAATATTTGAACACATTCCGGGCTTGTTGGCCTCTACGTCTCCGTGGGACCTTTATATACATCTATAACGTAATATAACCTAACCTAACCCAACCTAACGTCTCGGCGGTAATACTTGAAAACATTCATGGCGAGTTGGCCTCTACGTCTCCGTGGGATCTTTTTATACATCAATAACGTAATATAACCTAACATAACCCAACCAAACATCTCGGCGGTAATATTTGAAAACATACCTGGCGAGTTGGCCTCTGCGTCTCCGTGGGACCTTTATATACATCAATAACGTAATATAACCTAACCTAACCCAACCTAACATCTCGGCAGTAATATTTGACAACATTCCTGGCGAGTTGGCTTCTCCGTCTCCGTGGGATCTTTTTATACATCAATAACGTAATATAACCTAACCTAACCCAACCTAACATCTCGGCGGTAATATTAGAAAACATACCTGGCGAGTTGGCCTCTACGTCTCCGTGGGACCTTCATAAGCATCAATAACGAAATATAATGTAACTTAATCCAACCTATCATTTCGGCGGTAATATTTGACAACATTCCTGGCGAGTTGGCCTCTACGTATCCGTGGGATCTTTGTATACATCAATAACGTAATATAACCTAACCTAACCCAACCTAACATCTCGGCGGTAATATTTGACAACATTCCTGGCGAGTTGGCCTCTACGTCTCCGTTTGACCTTCATAAACATCAATAACGAAATATAACCTAACATAACACAACCTATCATCTCGGCGGTAATATTTGACAACATTCCTGGCGAGTTGGCCTCTACGTCTCCGTGGGACCTTTATATACATCAATAACGTTATATAACCTAACCTAACCCAACCTAACATCTCGGCGGTAATATTTGAAGACATTCCTGGCTTGTTGGCCTCTACGTCACCGTGGGATCTTTATATACATCAATAACGTAATATAACCTAACCTAACCCAATCTAACATCTCGGCGGTAATACTTCAACACATTCCTGGCTTGTTGGCCTCTACGTCTCCGTGCGAACTTTATATACATCTATAACGTAATATAACCTAACCTAAACCAACCTAACATCTCGGCGGTAATATTTGAACACATTCCAGGCTTGTTGGCCTCTACGTCTCCGTGGGACCTTTATATACATCTATAACGTAATATAACCTAACCTAACCCAACCTAACATCTCGGCGGTAATATTTGAAAACATACCTTGCGAGTTGGCTTCGCCGGCTCCGTGGGATCTTTTTATACATCAATAACGTAATATAACCTAACATAAACCAACCTAACATCTCGGCGGTAATATTTGAAAACATACCTTGCGAGTTGGCCTCTACGTCTCCGTGGGACCTTTATATACATCAATAACGTAATATAACCTAACCTAACCCAATCTAACATCTCGGCGGTAATATTTGACAACATTCCTGGCGAGTTGGCTTCGCCGTCTCCGTGGGTGCTTTATATACATCAATAACGTAATCTAACCTAACCTAACCCAACCTAACATCTCGGCGGTAATATTTGAAAACATACCTTGCGAGTTGGCTTCGCCGGCTCCGTGGGATCTTTTTACACATCAATAACGTAATATAACCTAACATAAACCAATCTAACATCTCGGCGGTAATATTTGAAAACATACCTTGCGAGTTGGCCTCTACGTCTCCGTGGGACCTTTATATACATCTATAACGTAATATAACCTAACCTAAACCAACCTAACATCTCGGCGGTAATATTTGAACACATTCCGGGCTTGTTGGCCTCTACGTCTCCGTGGGACCTTTATATACATCTATAACGTAATATAACCTAACCTAACCCAACCTAACGTCTCGGCGGTAATACTTGAAAACATTCATGGCGAGTTGGCCTCTACGTCTCCGTGGGATCTTTTTATACATCAATAACGTAATATAACCTAACCTAAACCAACCTAACATCTCGGCGGTAATATTTGAACACATTCCAGGCTTGTTGGCCTCTACGTCACCGTGGGACCTTTATATACATCTATAACGTAATATAACCTAACCTAACCCAACCTAACATCTCGGCGGTAATATTTGAAGACATTCCTGGCTTGTTGGCCTCTACGTCACCGTGGGATCTTTATATACATCAATAACGTAATATAACCTAACCTAACCCAATCTAACATCTCGGCGGTAATACTTCAACACATTCCTGGCTTGTTGGCCTCTACGTCTCCGTGCGAACTTTATATACATCTATAACGTAATATAACCTAACCTAAACCAACCTAACATCTCGGCGGTAATATTTGAACACATTCCAGGCTTGTTGGCCTCTACGTCTCCGTGGGACCTTTATATACATCTATAACGTAATATAACCTAACCTAACCCAATCTAACATCTCGGCGGTAATATTTGACAACATTCCTGGCGAGTTGGCTTCGCCGTCTCCGTGGGTGCTTTATATACATCAATAACGTAATCTAACCTAACCTAACCCAATCTAACATCTCGGCGGTAATATTTGAACACATTCATGGCGAGTTGGCCTCTACGTCTCCGTGGTACATTTATATACATCAATAATGTAATATAACCTAACCTAACCCAACCTATCATCTCGGCGGTAATATTTGACAACATTCCTGGCCAGTTGGCCTCTACGTATCCGTGGGATCTTTATATACATCAATAACGTAATATAGCCTAACCTGACCCAATCTAACATCTCGGCGGTAATATTTGAAAACACACCTGTCGAGTTGGCCTCTACGTCTCCGTGGGACCTTTATATACATCAATAACGTAATATAACCTAACCTAACCCAACCTAACATCTCGGCGGTAATATTAAAAAACATACATGGCGAGTTGGCCTCTACGTCTCCGTGGGAACTTCATACGCATCAATAACGAAATATAACGTAACTTAATCCAACCTATCATTTCGGCGGTAATATTTGACAAAATTCCTGGCGAGTTGGCCTCTACGTCTCCGTGGGAGCTTTATATACATCAATAACGTAATATAACCTAACCTAACCCAACCTATCATTTCGGCGGTAATATTTGACAACATTACTAGCGAGTTGGCCTCTACGTCTCCGTTTGACCTTCATAAACATCAATAACGAAATATAACCTAACATAACACAACCTATCATCTCGGCGGTAATATTTGACAACATTCCTGGCGGAGTTGGCCTCTACGTCTCCGTGGGACCATTATATACATCAATAACGTTATATAACCTAACCTAACCCAACCTAACATCTCGGCGGTAATATTTGAAGACATTCCTGGCTTGTTGCCCTCTACGTCTCCGTGGGATCTTTATATACATCAATAACGTAATATAACCTAACCTAACCCAATCTAACATCTCGGCGGTAATACTTCAACACATTCCTGGCTTGTTGGCCTCTACGTTTCCGTGGGATCTTTATATACATCAATAACGTAATATAACCTAACCTAACCCAATCTAACATCTCGGCGGTAATATTTGACAACATTCCTGGCGAGTTGGCCTCTACGTATCCGTGGGATCTTTGTATACATCAATAACGTAATATAACCTAACCTAACCCAACCTAACATCTCGGCGGTAATATTTGACAACATTCCTGGCGAGTTGGCCTCTACGTCTCCGTTTGACCTTCATAAACATCAATAACGAAATATAACCTAACATAACACAACCTATCATCTCGGCGGTAATATTTGACAACATTCCTGGCGAGTTGGCCTCTACGTCTCCGTGGGACCTTTATATACATCAATAACGTTATATAACCTAACCTAACCCAACCTAACATCTCGGCGGTAATATTTGAAGACATTCCTGGCTTGTTGGCCTCTACGTCTCCGTTTGACCTTCATAAACATCAATAACGAAATATAACCTAACATAACACAACCTATCATCTCGGCGGTAATATTTGACAACATTCCTGGCGAGTTGGCCTCTACGTCTCCGTGGGACCTTTATATACATCAATAACGTTATATAACCTAACCTAACCCAACCTAACATCTCGGCGGTAATATTTGAAGACATTCCTGGCTTGTTGGCCTCTACGTCACCGTGGGATCTTTATATACATCAATAACGTAATATAACCTAACCTAACCCAATCTAACATCTCGGCGGTAATACTTCAACACATTCCTGGCTTGTTGGCCTCTACGTCACCGTGGGATCTTTATATACATCAATAACGTAATATAACCTAACCTAACCCAATCTAACATCTCGGCGGTAATACTTCAACACATTCCTGGCTTGTTGGCCTCTACGTCTCCGTGCGAACTTTATATACATCTATAACGTAATATAACCTAACCTAAACCAACCTAACATCTCGGCGGTAATATTTGAACACATTCCAGGCTTGTTGGCCTCTACGTCTCCGTGGGACCTTTATATACATCTATAACGTAATATAACCTAACCTAACCCAACCTAACATCTCGGCGGTAATATTTGAAAACATACCTTGCGAGTTGGCTTCGCCGGCTCCGTGGGATCTTTTTATACATCAATAACGTAATATAACCTAACATAAACCAACCTAACATCTCGGCGGTAATATTTGAAAACATACCTTGCGAGTTGGCCTCTACGTCTCCGTGGGACCTTTATATACATCAATAACGTAATATAACCTAACCTAACCCAATCTAACATCTCGGCGGTAATATTTGACAACATTCCTGGCGAGTTGGCTTCGCCGTCTCCGTGGGTGCTTTATATACATCAATAACGTAATCTAACCTAACCTAACCCAACCTAACATCTCGGCGGTAATATTTGAAAACATACCTTGCGAGTTGGCTTCGCCGGCTCCGTGGGATCTTTTTATACATCAATAACGTAATATAACCTAACATAAACCAACCTAACATCTCGGCGGTAATATTTGAAAACATACCTTGCGAGTTGGCCTCTACGTCTCCGTGGGACCTTTATATACATCTATAACGTAATATAACCTAACCTAAACCAACCTAACATCTCGGCGGTAATATTTGAACACATTCCGGGCTTGTTGGCCTCTACGTCTCCGTGGGACCTTTATATACATCTATAACGTAATATAACCTAACCTAACCCAACCTAACGTCTCGGCGGTAATACTTGAAAACATTCATGGCGAGTTGGCCTCTACGTCTCCGTGGGATCTTTTTATACATCAATAACGTAATATAACCTAACATAACCCAACCAAACATCTCGGCGGTAATATTTGAAAACATACCTGGCGAGTTGGCCTCTGCGTCTCCGTGGGACCTTTATATACATCAATAACGTAATATAACCTAACCTAACCCAACCTAACATCTCGGCAGTAATATTTGACAACATTCCTGGCGAGTTGGCTTCTCCGTCTCCGTGGGATCTTTTTATACATCAATAACGTAATATAACCTAACCTAACCCAACCTAACATCTCGGCGGTAATATTAGAAAACATACCTGGCGAGTTGGCCTCTACGTCTCCGTGGGACCTTCATAAGCATCAATAACGAAATATAATGTAACTTAATCCAACCTATCATTTCGGCGGTAATATTTGACAACATTCCTGGCGAGTTGGCCTCTACGTATCCGTGGGATCTTTGTATACATCAATAACGTAATATAACCTAACCTAACCCAACCTAACATCTCGGCGGTAATATTTGACAACATTCCTGGCGAGTTGGCCTCTACGTCTCCGTTTGACCTTCATAAACATCAATAACGAAATATAACCTAACATAACACAACCTATCATCTCGGCGGTAATATTTGACAACATTCCTGGCGAGTTGGCCTCTACGTCTCCGTGGGACCTTTATATACATCAATAACGTTATATAACCTAACCTAACCCAACCTAACATCTCGGCGGTAATATTTGAAGACATTCCTGGCTTGTTGGCCTCTACGTCACCGTGGGATCTTTATATACATCAATAACGTAATATAACCTAACCTAACCCAATCTAACATCTCGGCGGTAATACTTCAACACATTCCTGGCTTGTTGGCCTCTACGTCTCCGTGCGAACTTTATATACATCTATAACGTAATATAACCTAACCTAAACCAACCTAACATCTCGGCGGTAATATTTGAACACATTCCAGGCTTGTTGGCCTCTACGTCTCCGTGGGACCTTTATATACATCTATAACGTAATATAACCTAACCTAACCCAACCTAACATCTCGGCGGTAATATTTGAAAACATACCTTGCGAGTTGGCTTCGCCGGCTCCGTGGGATCTTTTTATACATCAATAACGTAATATAACCTAACATAAACCAACCTAACATCTCGGCGGTAATATTTGAAAACATACCTTGCGAGTTGGCCTCTACGTCTCCGTGGGACCTTTATATACATCAATAACGTAATATAACCTAACCTAACCCAATCTAACATCTCGGCGGTAATATTTGACAACATTCCTGGCGAGTTGGCTTCGCCGTCTCCGTGGGTGCTTTATATACATCAATAACGTAATCTAACCTAACCTAACCCAACCTAACATCTCGGCGGTAATATTTGAAAACATACCTTGCGAGTTGGCTTCGCCGGCTCCGTGGGATCTTTTTATACATCAATAACGTAATATAACCTAACATAAACCAACCAAACATCTCGGCGGTAATATTTGAAAACATACCTTGCGAGTTGGCCTCTACGTCTCCGTGGGACCTTTATATACATCTATAACGTAATATAACCTAACCTAAACCAACCTAACATCTCGGCGGTAATATTTGAACACATTCCGGGCTTGTTGGCCTCTACGTCTCCGTGGGACCTTTATATACATCTATAACGTAATATAACCTAACCTAACCCAACCTAACGTCTCGGCGGTAATACTTGAAAACATTCATGGCGAGTTGGCCTCTACGTCTCCGTGGGATCTTTTTATACATCAATAACGTAATATAACCTAACATAACCCAACCAAACATCTCGGCGGTAATATTTGAAAACATACCTGGCGAGTTGGCCTCTGCGTCTCCGTGGGACCTTTATATACATCAATAACGTAATATAACCTAACCTAACCCAACCTAACATCTCGGCAGTAATATTTGACAACATTCCTGGCGAGTTGGCTTCTCCGTCTCCGTGGGATCTTTTTATACATCAATAACGTAATATAACCTAACCTAACCCAACCTAACATCTCGGCGGTAATATTAGAAAACATACCTGGCGAGTTGGCCTCTACGTCTCCGTGGGACCTTCATAAGCATCAATAACGAAATATAATGTAACTTAATCCAACCTATCATTTCGGCGGTAATATTTGACAACATTCCTGGCGAGTTGGCCTCTACGTATCCGTGGGATCTTTGTATACATCAATAACGTAATATAACCTAACCTAACCCAACCTAACATCTCGGCGGTAATATTTGACAACATTCCTGGCGAGTTGGCCTCTACGTCTCCGTTTGACCTTCATAAACATCAATAACGAAATATAACCTAACATAACACAACCTATCATCTCGGCGGTAATATTTGACAACATTCCTGGCGAGTTGGCCTCTACGTCTCCGTGGGACCTTTATATACATCAATAACGTTATATAACCTAACCTAACCCAACCTAACATCTCGGCGGTAATATTTGAAGACATTCCTGGCTTGTTGGCCTCTACGTCACCGTGGGATCTTTATATACATCAATAACGTAATATAACCTAACCTAACCCAATCTAACATCTCGGCGGTAATACTTCAACACATTCCTGGCTTGTTGGCCTCTACGTCTCCGTGCGAACTTTATATACATCTATAACGTAATATAACCTAACCTAAACCAACCTAACATCTCGGCGGTAATATTTGAACACATTCCAGGCTTGTTGGCCTCTACGTCTCCGTGGGACCTTTATATACATCTATAACGTAATATAACCTAACCTAACCCAACCTAACATCTCGGCGGTAATATTTGAAAACATACCTTGCGAGTTGGCTTCGCCGGCTCCGTGGGATCTTTTTATACATCAATAACGTAATATAACCTAACATAAACCAACCTAACATCTCGGCGGTAATATTTGAAAACATACCTTGCGAGTTGGCCTCTACGTCTCCGTGGGACCTTTATATACATCAATAACGTAATATAACCTAACCTAACCCAATCTAACATCTCGGCGGTAATATTTGACAACATTCCTGGCGAGTTGGCTTCGCCGTCTCCGTGGGTGCTTTATATACATCAATAACGTAATCTAACCTAACCTAACCCAACCTAACATCTCGGCGGTAATATTTGAAAACATACCTTGCGAGTTGGCTTCGCCGGCTCCGTGGGATCTTTTTATACATCAATAACGTAATATAACCTAACATAAACCAACCAAACATCTCGGCGGTAATATTTGAAAACATACCTTGCGAGTTGGCCTCTACGTCTCCGTGGGACCTTTATATACATCTATAACGTAATATAACCTAACCTAAACCAACCTAACATCTCGGCGGTAATATTTGAACACATTCCGGGCTTGTTGGCCTCTACGTCTCCGTGGGACCTTTATATACATCTATAACGTAATATAACCTAACCTAACCCAACCTAACGTCTCGGCGGTAATACTTGAAAACATTCATGGCGAGTTGGCCTCTACGTCTCCGTGGGATCTTTTTATACATCAATAACGTAATATAACCTAACATAACCCAACCAAACATCTCGGCGGTAATATTTGAAAACATACCTGGCGAGTTGGCCTCTGCGTCTCCGTGGGACCTTTATATACATCAATAACGTAATATAACCTAACCTAACCCAACCTAACATCTCGGCAGTAATATTTGACAACATTCCTGGCGAGTTGGCTTCTCCGTCTCCGTGGGATCTTTTTATACATCAATAACGTAATATAACCTAACCTAACCCAACCTAACATCTCGGCGGTAATATTAGAAAACATACCTGGCGAGTTGGCCTCTACGTCTCCGTGGGACCTTCATAAGCATCAATAACGAAATATAATGTAACTTAATCCAACCTATCATTTCGGCGGTAATATTTGACAACATTCCTGGCGAGTTGGCCTCTACGTATCCGTGGGATCTTTGTATACATCAATAACGTAATATAACCTAACCTAACCCAACCTAACATCTCGGCGGTAATATTTGACAACATTCCTGGCGAGTTGGCCTCTACGTCTCCGTTTGACCTTCATAAACATCAATAACGAAATATAACCTAACATAACACAACCTATCATCTCGGCGGTAATATTTGACAACATTCCTGGCGAGTTGGCCTCTACGTCTCCGTGGGACCTTTATATACATCAATAACGTTATATAACCTAACCTAACCCAACCTAACATCTCGGCGGTAATATTTGAAGACATTCCTGGCTTGTTGGCCTCTACGTCACCGTGGGATCTTTATATACATCAATAACGTAATATAACCTAACCTAACCCAATCTAACATCTCGGCGGTAATACTTCAACACATTCCTGGCTTGTTGGCCTCTACGTCTCCGTGCGAACTTTATATACATCTATAACGTAATATAACCTAACCTAAACCAACCTAACATCTCGGCGGTAATATTTGAACACATTCCAGGCTTGTTGGCCTCTACGTCACCGTGGGACCTTTATATACATCTATAACGTAATATAACCTAACCTAACCCAACCTAACATCTCGGCGGTAATATTTGAAGACATTCCTGGCTTGTTGGCCTCTACGTCACCGTGGGATCTTTATATACATCAATAACGTAATATAACCTAACCTAACCCAATCTAACATCTCGGCGGTAATACTTCAACACATTCCTGGCTTGTTGGCCTCTACGTCTCCGTGCGAACTTTATATACATCTATAACGTAATATAACCTAACCTAAACCAACCTAACATCTCGGCGGTAATATTTGAACACATTCCAGGCTTGTTGGCCTCTACGTCTCCGTGGGACCTTTATATACATCTATAACGTAATATAACCTAACCTAACCCAATCTAACATCTCGGCGGTAATATTTGACAACATTCCTGGCGAGTTGGCTTCGCCGTCTCCGTGGGTGCTTTATATACATCAATAACGTAATCTAACCTAACCTAACCCAATCTAACATCTCGGCGGTAATATTTGAACACATTCATGGCGAGTTGGCCTCTACGTCTCCGTGGTACATTTATATACATCAATAATGTAATATAACCTAACCTAACCCAACCTATCATCTCGGCGGTAATA
This sequence comes from Xylocopa violacea, assembly GCA_963969225.1. NCBI lineage: Eukaryota > Metazoa > Arthropoda > Insecta > Hymenoptera > Apidae > Xylocopa > Xylocopa violacea. The sequence goes on along the minus strand of CAXAJV010000841.1, from coordinate 369,721 downwards.
TTTGACAACATTCCTGGCCAGTTGGCCTCTACGTATCCGTGGGATCTTTATATACATCAATAACGTAATATAGCCTAACCTGACCCAATCTAACATCTCGGCGGTAATATTTGAAAACACACCTGTCGAGTTGGCCTCTACGTCTCCGTGGGACCTTTATATACATCAATAACGTAATATAACCTAACCTAACCCAACCTAACATCTCGGCGGTAATATTAAAAAACATACATGGCGAGTTGGCCTCTACGTCTCCGTGGGAACTTCATACGCATCAATAACGAAATATAACGTAACTTAATCCAACCTATCATTTCGGCGGTAATATTTGACAAAATTCCTGGCGAGTTGGCCTCTATGTCTCCGGGCGAACTTTATATACATCTATAACGTAATATAACCTAACCTAAACCAGCCTAACATCTCGGCGGTAATATTTGAACACATTCCGGGCTTGTTGGCCTCTACGTCTCCGTGGGACCTTTATATACATCTATAACGTAATATAACCTAACCTAACC